>PVJH01009380.1:0-25000 GCA_004026705.1 Nesogale talazaci | reverse complement strand
CAGCGTTCACCATCTTCCGAACTTGAGCGGGCTGAACCAGCACCCCAGGCATTCTCCTGCGACCCCTGCTAGCTCCCTAGCTGTCCCATTTATTCAGTCCTGGAGTGAGGGGGCTGCTGGAGGGGAGAATTTAGGAGCCCAGGTCAAGGTGACCCTGTTGTTCTCCTCTCCCACCCCAAGACTGGGGTTTAATCCTTGCGAGTCTTCCGTCTTCCGAGTCTTCCGCTTTGGGGGCTAGTTCTTTTTTTTGGAGGGTGGGACATGAATGGGAGTAACTAACCCACTTTTCTCTCTGGGAGGGGAGCGTCTGGAACCAGGAAAGGGCTTCTTGGCCTGGCTAGCGAGTGTTTCGCCAATCCAGTGGCCTCTGGGAACAGTCTTTGCGCCCTTGTAGGGAGACTCCGGAGATTACAATGGGTTTCCCCTCATCTTAAAAATATTGGTGCCAGTTAGCAGGTGACCCCTGTGCAATACTTTCTGTATGCCACACATTATCCAAAACTTTCAATCCACACGGACTCGGCTAATCGTCACCACGCGTTTGGGAGGCGTTCCCACCATCATCTGAGTCTCACAGGCAAGTGCCAGGGGCCCTGGGATGAACATGTCTTCCCATCCGCTACAACTGGAGTTGTGCGCCGGGGCCGGGCCTGCGTTCTCAGTGGATCGGCTCTGCTTCCTCAGAGAGGCACAAGGGCAGGTGACAAGGGCCTGTTCTTCCCAGAGTGCAGCCCTCCTTTATGGCGGGGGGGTGGGGTGGGGGAGTGGACGGAAACCCATGGGAGTGGATCCACAAGTCTCCCCTATTGGGTAGGCACAAAGTGGCCCTCTGAGGCAGCCCAACAGCAGGGAGCCACAGGAGTGTAGTGGCCTACCCATACTGGGGTTCTCCCCTCGGGGGACGGGGCTTCTCTCTTCTGGGCAAGTCAGCTCTGTGGAATCACCCCTCCTTCCCCTGCCACCAGTTGCCCACCTGGCACCCCATCTGCATTCTGTGTGTGTGTGTTGCAAGGTCCAGGGCTGGTCCCCAGGGAGTAAAATGGGGTGCTGCTGATGGGGGAGTGACGACTGGAGTCCACTTTTTTACAGGGAGAGTCTCCCCAGGACAGAGGGAGATTGGGCAACTGCTCAGGGCCTCAAGAACTTGGTGGGGGGAGAAAGAAGAAGAAGGAGCAGGAGGAGGAGAAGGAGGAGGAGGAGGAGGAGGAGGAGGAGAAGAAGAAGAAGGAGAAGAAGAAGAAGGAGAAGAAACTAGATAACTAGATCACACAGGGATTGTTTGCAATGGACCTTTGCCTCCTGGATCTTGCCTGCCTTCCGCATTGTCAGGGTGTCCCCACCCCCTAACTGTTCAGATCAAGCTGTGGGGAGGGTGTGTGTCCTCTGTTGGAAAAGCAGATTGTTGCGCTCCTGCCTCCCAGAGCAACTGTAAGAGGCCTGAATGGGCAAGTGGGGGTGACAAGCTCATACAGCGTCATAGGGTCAGGAAGTGCTTTCCTCAGAGAGACCAAGTGCAAAGCAAGCCTCAAAGGTGACTCAGAAACTCACCATAGCCCCCACTTTCCAGCTTTTCTGGTTCTTTCAATTTCTGTTCACAAAGCTTCTCTTTTCCTGCTGGGGCAACCTTCCCTCATTTATACACATGCTCGCGCTCAAGCACGCACGCACGCACACACACGAACACCAGTGGTTTTTAAGGGTCAGGGATGGGTTGTAGCTCAGAATCTCCAGAGCATGGAATAGAGTAGAGGCTAAGTAAATGTTCGTTGACAGACCCAAACCAAACTCACTGCCATTAAGTCCATACCAATGCAAGCAAAGTTACAGGCCAGAGTAGAACTGCCCCATGAGTTTCAGAGACTGCAACTCTTTATGGGGGAGTAGAAAGCCTCGCTTTTCTTTCACAGAGTGGCTGGTGGTTTTGAATTGCTGACCTCTCAGATCGAGCCCAACATATAAAACCACAACCCACCAGGACACCTTGGTTGTTGACTGAAGGAATGAGTAAATGCTGGGGTGGAAGAGACACTATGGAGATGGTGGGAGAAAGGCCGGGACCAGCAAGACCTTAGAAGTTCAATAAGGAGTGAAGAAAGTCCAGGGCTAAAAAAAATACCCCCCTCAACCATTACTGGAAGTTAGAAGGCACCCATGGTGGGGAGGCCGGTGGTGTGTGTGTGTGTGTGTGTGTGTGTGTGTGTGTGTGTGTTTGGGGGCGGGCAGCAATGTCATTCTGGTTGCTCTGTGGTCCTTCCTTGGGGCTGTACTAGGTGATGGCGTGGGAGGTGTCATGGGACTGGGCTGGCAAACAGTCTCCTCTCATCACTTGTCAGGTGACCAGGACTTTCCGCAGTCCCTGAATCTGCCAAGGAATAGTAATAAAAAGAAACTGGAACCAACTTCTCCAGTAGGTCTTCTTGCTCCCAGAGTCTTCAGAGGAGAGACACTGTAAGGGGAAAGGGGAGTAGAGCTTTCCTGGGAATCTAAAGAGATCTCAAAAACAGAGAAAGTTTCCCCAGGCATGCAGAGGGGGGCCCTTGAGTCACCTGGGAATAGAGATGCTCCTGGGATGGTGACAGAATAAGACTGGTGACAGGTTGATGACGGAGGCAGCCCTGAGGTTGACTAGGACCAAGATTAATGTGGGAAGCGCATGGTGATGAAGGGATAGGAGCAAACTCAGAGAGGTCAAGGCTTTAAGAAAAGTCCAGGTCCAGGGATAAGGTATGTATGCGTTCATCTGTGGGTCTGTGTGCTGACCAAACCAGGAAGCCGTGACTTCCTGGGTGGATAAGGATGGCTCCCAGATGAGGGACTCAGCCCCTCAGGGATCTGCTGCCAGCAGGGCTCTGGATCCCCAGGCTATGTGGGCAAGTGTCGCTGACCTAGGTTCCAACAAGAAGGGACCCTGGTGGGGTAGTGGTTACAAGTTGGGTTGAAGGTCACAAGGTCAGCAGTTCAATACCCCCAACTGCTACTTGGGAGAAAGATGAGGCCTTCCACTCTGGTAAAAAGTTACAGTCTCAGACCGCCTCAGAGGCAACCCCACTCTGTTCTATTTAGTCGGCAAGAGTCAAAATGGACACTGTCAGTGAGCGAGTACTCTTGTCCCCTCCCCCAGGTAAGAGACTCCATTGCCTTGCAGTTTGAAATCCATGTGCCATCATTGACTGCAGCTTCCTCATCTGTACAATGAGAGCAGTCCTACCTCAACAGCACCTTGTGACGCTTGAGGCAATATGTGTAAAGCTCCCACCAAGTCATGACTTTGAGTCTATCCTGTGTGTTGTACAAGTTAGTGTGAATAGAGGACACTGGTTGGCTCCTTTCCTCTGTCTGCTAGGCAGAGGTCAAGGCCAGCTCACAAAAGGGCATCAGCTCTATCCAAGACCTGATTGGTTGAGCCATGCATGGGTGAGAGCCAGGCTATAGCTATCCTAGATACAGCCTGTGCAACAAGGGGGAAGCAGAAAGGAGGGAGCAAACTCATCGGATCTTGGGGAAGCACTCATTATATGCCTCCCTGTGGTGAGCCGAGCAGGGCAAGAGTTTAAAATAAGCTCTCACTTGATCTTCATGGTGATCTTAAAGGCTGCTCCTCAGAGTTGTAAACCCTTCATCTTGCTTCATAGCTGAAGAAACCAAAGCTCAGAATGGTTAAGCAAGTTGCATAAATCACACAGCTAAAACACTCTTAGCCAAGATTAGAATCTAGATGAGTTTGTTACTAAGTAGAAGCCTTAGAAGACTATTCCCAGTGGGGTCCTCTCCCTCCCTACCCCAAACAAAACAGATAAAAACCCAAGTTCACTGCCATGGAGAGGATTCCAGTTTATCCATAGTGTCACTGTAAAGGAGAGCTTGTCCATGGATTTCTGGGGCTGGTCAAGGAAGTACAAAGCCTCACATTTTCCCCATGGAGTGGCAGGTGGTTTCTAACTGCTGACTTTGTGTTATGTGCCAGCCAAACACTTAACCCACTAATCACTGTTACCTCTCCCTTTCCCAGGGCTCTGACATGGGTCAGAACTGACAAGATGGCCTGTAGCAGCTGCAGCAGCAGCTCCTCCTTCCTTCAAAGCGAAAGATATTGGGATATTGGGCTGTTCCTGGCTGGGGCTTAGAAAAGGACCCTGTTAATTTTTCTGCACCTCAGTTCTCTCATCTGAAAAGTGGATGCAGTAATAGAAACAGTTTCACTGTGTTATCTGTGAGACTTATGCAAGAGAATACCCATAAAGCCCTTTAAAACTAGGCTGGCAGCTTCAATAAATGTCAGTCCTTGTAATTATTTTTCTTGTCATCCTGGTGTGGGGGTTGGGACAGGAAAAAGCCTGCTGAGTAGAACGTTTGACTTGGGCTCATTCAAACTCAGGAACCCCTGATCTCATTTCCAATATGAGCCTCTCAAAACCACAGTAAGGGTGCCAGTCACCTTTTCAGAAGGGGAGAGTGGAGGTAGACCCTCACTCTTAGAGGGAGGGGGGATGGGCCAACATCAAGCCCAGTCTTTAAAACCCTGGGATCTAAAATCCACAGTGAGTTCAGGGTCCTGACCTCCCTGCCCATCTGAACTTAGCAAGGTTCGGGAGACTCTCAGAGGCAGGGCTTTGGGGGATTGCCAGAGTGAAACATTAGCAGCCACAGTGGAAGGTGTGCATGCATCCAGGTGACCCAGAGTGGCTGATCCCAGGAAGGACAGGGGTCAGGGTCTGGACGCTTTGGAACAGGACACCATCTGCGAGAACATCAGCCCTTTCTAGGAGGCTCTTGAAAAGTAACCGGGGCATTTCTGGCTTACTGGGGCTCCCAGGCATTTCTAGGGACCAATGGGCAGGGTGTGTGTATGTGTGTGTGTGTGTGTGGTGGGTGGGGTGACCATCAGACTTCCAAGGGGCCAGGTGCCATACCCACAGTTCCCCAGTGACAGGGAGAAGGTTGCCTGATGTCCCGGCCCCTACCCCTCAAGTCAGGCAGAGGCAGTGGCTCCCCCAGGGGTGGGGAGCTCCCCCTACCCCCACGAGCACAGCCTTACATTGGTGCATCTATTGCCCCGAACTGGCTGGGCTTGGGCCACGAGGAACAGGGACAGGGACAGCAGGGGATCCCAGCGATCTGGGCACTGACATAGGGCACCACTGCCGGGCTCCCTGTACAATCACTTGCAGTGTCTCGCACAACTCTTCCTTCAGCTTAGTGCCTTTCACGGCAAGAGGATCCTCCTCCCCCGCCCCTCTCCCCCCACCACACCGAAGAAGGAAACGGTAATCACATTATTTTAGGGCCTTTTGGTCAGTTGTAGACCCATGGCCACATTTGGTCCTGTCTTTCCATCCTCCACTTTTTAGAAGAAGCAAAACAAGAACCAGACCCTAAAGAAAGCCACCAAGAAGCCCCCTACTCTGTAACCCAGGGAGTGCGTAGAAGGGGTCCGTGGTGGGTGGTCCGAGGCCTTCTGTTAGTTGCAGCCACTGGGTGAGGGCACCCCAAGACCGGTCTTGGCCTGATTGCACTGCGTGGGGTGCGGGGGGGGGGGGAGGAGAAATGGGCTCAAGCGGATCTACAAACCCCCACGGACGCTAAGGGTCGGACCACGGGGACCCTGTAGGCGGACAACGTCTATGTGCAGAGGCGCCTCTCTACTGGGCGCCCCAACCTACAGTCCTGCAGGCCTGGGCTTCATCCACAGAGACCGGTGGTTGGAGAGACGTCCCGGGACACCGGGACACCGGACGCCGCCGGGGCAGGGCCTCGGGCTCGGCAGGGCCTCGGTCGGCTGCCCGCTCTGGTCCGCAGGGTCAGGGGACTCCAGGCTCACCGCACTCCCGGGAGGTGAGTCTGGGGCGAGGCCGCGGATGGTCTTCAAAGACCCTGCCTTGACGGGGGCCCAGTTCGTGGCTCTGTCGAGAGGGGACCCCCACCCTTTCGGAGGGCTTGGGGAGATCAATCTAGGGCGCACAACGGAGTTTGTCGCGGGGGCGTTCCCTCCGGCCCCCGGGGGTTCAGAGAGCCCGAGCACCCCCGCGACTCCCGGCGGGTGCGTCACACCGACACCGCCGCGTGTGGCCCAGGACCGGCGGGTCTCGGAGCGCCGGCCACGCCCAGGTTTGGGACCCTGGGCTGCAGTTCGGAAGTTTATCCGGGACTGGGGAGTGAGCATTTGGAGAATTGAAGCGTTCCACTCTGCCCCTGGGGGAAGGGCGCACCCTCCGACAGCTCCTCTCCGGCCCCATCTTCCTCTTCCAGGTGCCGCCATGCGTGGGCATCTAGAGGTTTTGGAACCAAGTTCATCGCCACACCAGGCAGCTGGCTAGCGAAACGGCGCGGGGCCGCTCTAACCGATATGCTACCTGCACGAACCAGGCAATCTTTTCCGAGTCTTAGGGCCCTTCTCGGTGTAAAGGGTGCCTCGAGACCCGGCATGATTGCATGTCGCAGACAGCAGTGCCTTGCCCGATGGAAAACAGATATGAAAACGAGTCCATGGCCCTACAGGCCATTTTTAATGAATGACCCTCGCGAACAGAGTGAACTGCTTCCTGGTGTTCTGGTTATTGGGGCACGCAGCCTCATCTTCGGGCTTTGGAGAGGCGGTGGGTTTGAATCACCGGCCTTAGGGTTAGCCACCCAACGCCTAATCCACGGGAGCGCTAGGGCTCTCGGGCATCACAGGAGGCACTCCAGGTAAGCCATCTCCCTGGATGCACACGTCAGGGCAAACCCACACGTCAGCCGCGCTGCAGAAAAGGAGGCTGTAGGCAGGATGGGAGGCTGAGCTGAGGAGGATGGGCGATCACAAGTAGCCAAGAGGGTTGACTGAAAACAACCTAAGCAGTGATGCCCCCCAAAAAATAAATTAAAAGAAAAGAAAAGAAAACAACCTGAGAACTCCTTTCACGTGCCTTAGTCATGGGACTCCTAAACCAGAAGGATTAGCATCAACCCCCTGCAGGAGCCAGAGAAAACTGCTCCCATAAGATTCGCTGACCCAGACACTCTACAGAGGGCCTGCAAGGGTCAGCTGACCCCATGGCAGGGGATTTGATTTGATTTTCATAACCCAAGGTCCCAGGTTTGCGGCTTAGGGTTCCCACTCTGATGGGGAACCCCCCTACTATGCCTTTCTTTTTAAATGCAGGCAACTTGGCCCACATCTCCCGGAAAGCCATTTCAAAGGGCAAAGCACAACAATGCACTCACTTCCCTTTCCAGAAGACCGAGGGCAAGCAGAGAGGCAGACAGCCTTTCCTTTGACTTCAAGTTTAAAACAGTCCTGCTACCAAAAAAAAAAAAAAAAAAAAAGCGAAAAACAAAACAGGAAAATCAGTCCTGCCGTCGGGAAGGGCTTTATTCTATAACTGCAGTGGTACTCAAAAGGACGTGTCCGGTGAAGGGGTCAGGACCCTTCCTCAGACCTGTCCTATGGACTGAACCACAGGTCCCTGGCTCTAATGTCACTTTGCCTTGCCTGTATGTCTACTGGGCATCTATGTATCAGTGTCCATATAGCTTTCTGTTTCCTGTGGGGGTTTCCAAAGTCAATCCACATCATTAGACCGACTTCATTCAGTTCCCTTCCAAAATTAGAGCTTGCAAAGATTTTTCTTTCTTCTTCGCGGCATAAAACCCAACCTGTCCAACAAAGTAGAACGTATCACCTTCATTTAGTGTTGCAAAATCTATTAAGTTGTTATCTGGGTGGCATTTTTCATCTTCTTAAAAAAGATGCAGCCGATCAATTATATTAGCCATTTGGCTTGATCATAACCACCGATTTTCATTTCACAATGTAATTGTTGTTTAAACACCGTCAATTTATTAGTCAAGGTGCTTAGGAAAGTTACCTCTCGTTCTAGTTCCCTTAAACGATGATGGAAATAACCATAAAAACTCAAAGTCATTAGGCCATTCGCTTTCATGGGTTTAGATTCTGGGCCTTCTTAGTGTTCACTTGCTGCAAATGGACTCTCCCTCTCACTCTGTGGTCTTGGAACTCTGCACAGAAACTGCCCAGGGCAGCTTGCTTCCTTTGGTGCCAGGCACAGGCTGTCCACAGCAAGCCTTCAATGGAGTGGGAGGGGCCTCACAGGGTTGCTCCCTGGGGTTGGGCAGGAGTCCTGCCTGGGAAGGCTGTGAAGTCACACTTTATTGCAAACAAAACATGTCACCCTTCAGTGATCTTAGTACTTTGTCCATTAAATGTACTCCCTCATGTAAATGCCAGGGTAGTTAACTGGTAAACAGATGTTCCCCCTATCATCTCAGAGTTAGAGAGCTGTGGTTGATGGTTTGCTTTAACTCGGAGGTTCCTATTTCCCTGAATAGTTCCCAGAACCATTTCTGGGGCTCCTGCCCCCGCCCCTTCCACCCACGTTAAGGTTTGCTTGCAACCTCGCTCTTCTTGGTTTAGAGAAAATATTCCTGGCACTTTAATACACACCTATGGCTTCGGCAAATATTCACGGATGGTACACTTTAAAAAGTAGACAATAACACTAAAGCATGCAATATTTAAAGTAATTTGGCCTTAATGCAGGCTGACTTTAATTGAGGGTGTGATTTTAATGAACCGCTCTGTATATTCCTCAGTTTAAAGAACAAGCTACCCACCAGGCCAGCTTGTCTCCTGGAAGATGGGATTTAAATGCCAGATGGAGAGCTGGCCTGTTAATAGGCAAAGAGGCTTGACTTGAAGTCAATTGTAGAAATGTGAAGTCTTTTTATAAGCTAGCCTACATCTCAATTAACTAGAATTTTTTTTTTGATACTCATACCTTTCCTCGTAGTATTTTCTCACCTGGTACTGATTACATTTTCTGATATAGCTATTCTACTTAAGTTTGCTACATGGAAAGTGTTTGTTACGACCCCAAGAAGAGTTTGAAAATCACTGAATCACTTGACCAAACCTGTGGGCACCAGACTGATGACAACGCATAGAGACCTTACAGGATAGAACTGCTCTGTAAGAGTTTTAAGACTGTAAATCTTTTGGGGAGTAGTCAACCTGGTCTTTCTGCTGAGGATCAGTTGGTGGGAACCTCTGACCTTGCAGTTAGCAGACTGAAGCTTAACCCGAAGAGTCACCACCTACATCATCTGAGAAGGGTCATTGTCTGGTTGTAGGACCACAGACTAGAGGATCGACTTCACAATTGTCTTCTGCTCTCAGAAGGAGGAGCCTGCTGCCACTTTATCAAGAGAACAAGCTTCCTTCTCTAAGGGTCTGCCTTAATTGGTATGGCAAAAATAATAAAACCAATAACTAGGTTGGGAATGACCCTCAGTGCCTTTCAATAATAGATACTTCCCTTTCCATAAGACCGAGGGCAAGCAGAGAGACAGACAGCCTTTCCTTTGACTTCGACTTTAAAACAGTCGTGCTTAAAAGAAACCAAACAGAACAGGAAGATCAGTCCTGCTGTCGGGAAGAGCTTTATGCTATAACTGCAGTGGTACTCAAAAGGATGTGTCTGGTGAAGGGGTCAGAGTGCTTCCTCATGCACAAATAAATATCTTATGACATTCATTTCCCTATATTATTTCTTTAATAAACATTATTGGCTCATAATATTGTTAGGGTCTGAATTGTATCCCTTCCCCTGAAAGTATATATTGAGACCCTAAATCCTTTTCTTATAAACACAATCATTGGAAAAATGAGTTCTTTTTGTTACATCAATGAAGCTTTATCAAGATGGATTGTAAACTTAATTCCTTCTGGATTATGAAAGTGCAGAGTAGATAAGGAGACACCCCATGAAGACAGGGAAGATGCGTCTTTAAGCCCAGGAACTGCCGGTGTAGCCACACCTATCTTCTGGACTGGTGTGTTCCTAGACTGGGAGGAAATGCATTTCTGTTCTTTACAACCATCGACTTTGTCGTATTTTTGTGACAATAGCACTAGGTAACTAAGACAAACATACTCACACATAGAGAAAAGCGAGCAAATTGCAAGTTGATAGTTTGATGAATTCTTACAAAATAAATGCACTTGGAGCCCCCATTTGGATCAATACAGACGATGTTTCCTCCCAACCAGAATCTTCCTTGTGCCTGCTTCCACTTACTACTCCCTAAAGGCAGATGCTATCTTGACTTCTTTTTTTTAAATTCTAATCATTTTATTGGGGGCGCATACAACTCTCATCACAATCTGTACATACATCCACTGTATGCAAAGCACATTTGTACTTTTGTTGCCATCAGCCTTCTCAAAAATTTCCCCCTGATCCCCCTCCCTTAAGGGCCTTTGATAATTTATAAATTATTATTGTTTTTCATATTGTCCAATGTCTTCCTTCACCCACCTCCCTGTTGTCTGTACCCCAAGGAGGAGGTCATATGAGATCCTTTCAATCAGTTCCCCCTTTCTACTCCACCTTTCTTCCACCCTCCCCGCATCGCCCCTCTCACCCCTGATCCTAAAGGGATCGTCTGTCTTGGATTCCCCATGCTTCCTGTTCCTAGCTGTACCAGTGCACATCCTCTCATCTAACCGGATTTGTATGGTAGAAGTCAGATCATGATAGTGGCAGGCAGGAGGCATTTAAAAAAGTTGCATATTTCATCACTGCTACACTGTACCCTGACTGGCTTGTCTCCTCCCCATGACCCTCTGTAAGGGGATGTCACTTTGTCTGCGGATGGACTTTGGGACCCCAATTTGTACTCCCCCTCATTTACATTGATATAATTTTTAGTTCTTTGATGTCTGATACCTGATCTCTTAGACGTCTCGTGGTCACACAGGCTGGTGTGCTCCTTCCATGTGGAATTTGTTGCTTCTCAGCTGGATGACTGCTTATCTTCAAGCCTATAATACCCTAGATGTTTTATCTTTTGATAGACCAGCACCATCAGCTATCTTCACATTTGCTTGTGCACACTTTTGTCTTCAGTGATCATATCAGGAAGGTGGGCACACAATGATATGATTTTTGTTCTTTGATGACTGCTAACTGATTCCATTGATGCCCTCGTGGTCACACAGGCTGATGTACTTCTTTCATGTGGATTTTATTGCTTCTGAGTTAGATGGCTGCTACATCTTTGATAGCTGGGCACCATTAGCTTTCTTCATCACTTTTTGCTTGTGCACACATTTGTCTTGAGTGATTGTGTCAGGAAGGTGAGCAACAAGGAATGCCAATTTAATAGAACAAAATGTTCTTGCATTGAGGAAGTAATTGAGTGGAGGTCCAATGTCCACCTGGTGCCTTAATGCTAACCCTATAAGTATATGCACACAGATCTATTTCCCCATTATCATATATAAATATATTACTCTATGTTTATGCCTGTATTTAGATCTTTGTGGATGTCCTTTGCCTCCCAGTTTCTTCCTCTATTTCCTTTTACTTCCCTCCTATCCCACTATCATGCACATCCTTCATTTGAGTTTCTTGACTTCTATCACAACTCATTGTCTGTTTTTCATTGTTTGGGGGGGCATCACTGCCCTCTGGTGGTCATGGGAGCTACCCAGCGCTGCTCCTGAGAGCCACCCCTGGATTTGAACCGCCAAGCCCATGGGCCGCAGTCCCTCATTCAACCACTTATGTCACTGGGTTCAGCCCTCTCATTGTCTGTTTTAAAGTTTTGTATAAATGTCTTTATTCCAAGTATACTCCCTTGTACATTCTTCTTTCTTTCCTGCTACTTATATTTTTCCCTGGAGCTGCAAGTTGCAATCGTTCATCTTCCTGTATGTGACTCGCAAATTACTGATCTGTCCTGCTTTTTGACATTTAGACTTTATATAAGTTTTTTTTGGGGGGGGGGCATCACTGCCCTCTGATGGTCATGGGAGCTACCCAGCGCTGCTCCTGAGAGCCGCCACTGGATTTGAATCACCAAACCCTCGGGCCGCAGTCCCACACTCAACCATTTATACCACTGGGGCCCAGCCCCTTTATCCAGCTTTTGGGGGGCTATTTAGAAGAATGTTAGTCTGAATACTCTGATATTTGTCTTTTATTGTACAATTGTATGTGCTTTCTGGTAGGTGAAACACCTATGGCTAGTATTGCTGCCTTAGCTTATGTCATGGATCATTATTAATCTCACTACCTGTTAAGGATAATACAATAATTCTCCAATAGCACCCATGTACCTCAGAATAAACATTGATGGCCTTAGAATTACTTACAGAGAATGACTCTGAAATGATTCTCTTTCTTGCTGCCTACGCTCCAAGTTTTGAACTTTTCAACCGTAAGAATTTGATGTAAAGAGAGGGGCCTCACAGAATACATCATAGCGCTGGACATGAGTGCTGGCTGGGAAGAAGAATGGATGCTCTTGAACTGAGGTGCTGGTGAAGAATACGGAAGGTACCACGGACTGCCCGAAGAATGAACAAATCTGTCTTGGAAGAAGCCCAGCCGGGCTGAGCCCCGGTGGCGTAGTGGTTGTGCGCGGGACTGCGGCCCACTGGGACGGAGGTTCAATTCCAGCAGTGGGGCTGGGCCTCCTACTCCCACCACCGGAGAGCAGTGATGCCCACAAAAAAAAAAAGAAAGAAGAAAAAGAAGCCCAGCCAGGGCTTCCTGAAGGCAAGGGCAGCAACACTTTGCCTCACGTCCTTTGTACATGAGCAAGAGTCATGCCTGGAGAAGGACAGCATGCTCGGTAGAGGGGCAGCGAAGAGGAGGAAGGCTCTCGAAGCTGGATGGACAGAGTGGCTGCAGCACTTTGCCCATGAGGACAATTGCGAGAAGGGTGCAGTGTGGCGTTCTCCTCTACATCCGGGGGCTAAGAACTGGAATGGACTTAATGGCACTTGACAACAGCAACAACAGGGACACACTCCCTCCTCCAGGCTCCTTGAGTATTCCCACGGCTTCTCCCTCATAGGCCCTTCCTGCTCCTGTCTTCTCTGCCTGTCCAGGTGGATACCGGGCAGAGGAGCAATCAGACAGCACTCACTTCTTTCCTTGATTTGAACGTGACCTTCTCAGTAAGGATTTCCCTGACGGGTCTACGAGTGTCTTAACTCTTGCTGACGCTCCCTGTCGCCCTTCCTTGCTTTATGATCTTTCATAGACTCATTGCTATTTAGCAGCCCCTTGAGCGGGCCTCGACCCAAAGGCAGCGAGTTTTTGGTATTGTTCTAGGATGTGCTTTTCTCACTACATGCATAAGTACTCGATCTAGAAGCTGGATCTAGAAGACCCTTGACAAGATGGATGGACGCAGTGCCTGCAGCATTGGGCTAAGACATATTAATTGTGAGGATGATCCAGGAAGACAAGCTTCCTTCTGTTGTACACGGGTCACTATCAGTCAGAGCGGATTCGATGTCACCTAACGGCTAGAGGTGAATTCCATGAGGTCAGGGATATGTATGTGCCTCTTGTTTTTGTCTTATTAACCAGCACCATATCAGCAACTTGCTGATACCTGAAAGGCAGCTTTGCTCACCATTATGCCACCAACACCTCTTGCCCCTAGAGGAGTAATATTTATGAATAAATTCTCAGTAAATACTCACTGAATGAACCAATCGATAGATGAGAGGAGAAAGTCACGCCTGTGAAAGCAGAATGCTGCTCTAGGAGAGTCAAATGACTTGGGTATTGGTCCCTGTGGTGTCACCAATTGACCGTGACCTTGGACAAGTCATTTCCAGTTCCTTTGTCTGTGAAGAGGAGGTCAGTGTCACTTGTTGGCCACAGAATTACTGAGAAAGATATGCAGGTAAGAATGCTTCCTGAACAGAATGGCATTTTTGTATGTTTCTTCTCTCCCCCCCCCTCTTTTCTTTTTCTTCTTGTTTCTTCTCCTTTTTTCAGTCTTTTAAAAACTCAGTTTGTTTATGTAACAGTCGGTGTGTCTCTTTATATAAGATAGGCATGGGGAACATGCCTGAGGAGAGAGCAGTGGGAGCAACCATCTTGGGGAGATCTGGGAGTGGGAGAAGGGGGTGGTGGGCAGGCAGTTCTATAGATAGGGGAACAGCTAGGGGTGGATATGAGATATGAAAATAATAACAATTTATAATCTATCAAGGGGTTATGAGGGTGGGGGGGAAAAGGGGTAAAAAGAAGACCTGATGCCAAGGGCTCAATAGAAAGTAAATGTCTGGAAAAGAATGAAAGCAACATATATACAAATCCACCTGATGGAAGCGAAGTATGGAGCATAACAAGAGTTGTAAGAATCCCCCATTAATGATCTTTTAATAAAAATATCTTTAAAAGAATGCTTCTCAAAATTTAAAATCTAATCTTTTTTTGGAGGGCATCACTGCCCTCTGGTGGAAGTAGGAGGCCCAGCCTTGCTCCTAGAGAGCTGCTGCTGGATTTGAACTGCCAAGCCAATTGGCTGCATTTCCGCACTCAACCACTACACCACCGGGGCTCAGCCCTAAAATCTAATCTTACTGGGTAAATAAGAAACCCTTGGGGGGCTGAGCCCTGGTGGCATAGTGGTTGCGTGTGGGACTGCAGCCCATTGGCTTGGCAGTTCAAATCCAGCAGCAGCAGCAAGGCTGGGCCTCCCACTCCCACGAGAGGGCAATGATGCCAAAAAAAAAAAAAAAGAAAGAAAGAAAGAAACCCTTGGAAAAATGAGTTCAGAGTGATACAGAATGCACAGTGTGATGAGATTTGATTCACACACACACACACACACACACACCACCTTCTAAGGTCTTACATAGGAGGTTAGTGCATGTTTTGGTTCGACCCCCCCTCTTGCTTTTGTATCTTACTGATGCATATTACTTCCTAGTAGAGACTAGAGATTGGGAGCTCCTGCAGGCATCCGAGGTCTCCAGCCTCCATTCATGGGTAGGGGTGGGAGTCATAAAGGAAATCCAGGTTCAGCTTGAATGATGAGAGCAGTAATAGCTGCTTACATTTATTGAGAGCTCACCATATGCCAGGTAAATGATGCTTCGCATCTATTAGCTGATTTATCATCATAACATCCCTTCAAGGTACTATTACTACCTTCATTTTACATGTGGGGACAATGAGGCAGAAAGAGGCAAAAAGAATTTTACCAAGCCTGATAGGTAAGATCAGGACTTGAACCCAAGAACTCTGGCTGTTGGCTACTCTGCTCTGTGCCTGCCTTCTCCTAAGCCTTCTGTGTGACCTGCTCTAAGAAAGACTAGAAGGGAGCTCAGCACATGGCAGGGCAGCCCTCCCTAGGACACAGTGACAGGAGGTCAGGACAGAGTGCTGTCGCTGCTGGGGGAAATGATCTGGTGAGGCGCCTGGCCCTTCTCAGCACGGCCTTCCTCAATGGGATGGTTTGAATTAGAAAGACAGCTACATGTGGTCGTGGAACGAAAAACCATCAAAGCGCAGTTGTGTTTTGAAAGCTACTTGTCCGTGGATGATGTCTTTGAATGGTAGAAAAATCTTATCATCAATAATAGCAATAATTGCCTTAGATCGAAACACATAATGAGTCTATCACAGTAGTGCAATATATGTTCAAAACTAATTGGCCACTATTGGAAGATACTGGGGAACTAACTCATTATTTTGAAAATATATAAAAGGAAATAAGATTTACTCTGCCTCTCTTATATGAACTATACACTGGGTAACTAATTAGTTCAAGAAGGAAGTCTCTCTTAATAGAAATATTCCAACACATAACTGAAGACAAAATAGAATTGGAATATTGCTGTTTTATAACTAAAATTGAGTAATGGCTCTAGGCACTGAGCATTCACAGTGCTGACATTATGAAAAAGAGAGATACCAGACATTATGTGTCTCCTGAGGGAAGAACACACCGTCACTTATGAGGTCATTTTGCCCCAAATTCTGCGCCTGCATGGGACCAAGCTCCTAGACCAAAATGGCAATATAACAGACAATACAGATGACAGAGGAATATACTAAAGAGGTAACAATAAAATCCACTCTGTGGACAACTTTAGATGATAATAATTTTTGTGTCAAAAACATTGCAAAGAAAAAAAAAGATGAGGAACACCTAGGAGTTAAAAAAATTGTTATAAGACATATCACCCAAAATAGATTGTGGTGATGATTATGTAATTATCCCTAATATGATTAGACTATTGAATTGTGTTCCATTGATTTCCAGATCCTTATTCTTGACCAATGCTAGAATTAACAGAATTAATTGATGGAATGCCCAGTGAAATGTTTTAGCAAGCTGATGAAGCACACCGGGAACACTCACTTGGCTATTGCAGGAAACTTGTAAGATGGATAACTTGAAGAAGAATGGGGATTCCAGAACACTTCATTGTACTCCTGAGAAAATCGTGCAGGAATCAAGAGGCAGTTGTGTGACTGGAACAAGGAAATGCTGCACAACTTAAAATTAGGAGAACATTGTTTGACAGGGTTGTATCCTCTCACCAAACTTATTCCATCTGCATGTTGAGCAAGTCACCAGAGAAGCTGGGTGATAAGAAGAAGAATGTGGCGTCAGGATGGGAGGAAGGCTTATTAACAACCCAAGAGATGCAGATGACACACTCTGGCTTGCTGAAAGCAAGGAGAACTTGCGGTCCTTGCTGATGAAGATCCAGCTCTCCATATAGATGACAGCGCCATATCGTGAAGATCAAAATCCTCACCACTGACTCCCTGGGGGACATTGTGATAAGTGAAGGGAAGACTGGCGCTGCCAAGGATTCTGTCTTGCTTGGATCCACAAGCCATGCTCACTCATAGACGCAGCAGTCACGAGATCAGAAGATGGGGACATTAGGGGAATCTGCGGCACGAGCCCTCTTTAGAGTGTTGAAAAGCAAGGATGTGCTTAGGTAAGGACCAAGAGAAGCTGACCCAAGCCATGGTATTTTCAATTGCCTCGCTTTTATGTGGAAATTGGACGTAGAATGAAGGAAAAAAACAACCTCATGTCATTTCAATCATATATTAGCACACACAATTCAACCCTTACCATCCTACGACAAATGAAAACGTATGTCCCAAAATAGATTTAAACAAGAATGTTCATGGCAGCTTTATGTACAACCGCTCACAACTAAGGATGACTCGAACGTCCATCAAGTGTAAACTGTGGGAGCACATTGTAGTAGATTCATACCATTGGATCCTAACTACTCAAGCATATGAAAGACACACCACTGATGAAAGCATGAAGGGACTGAACTTCACAGACATGATACGTGTACAAGGGGCCCAACACAGAGGAGCATATGTCATACTTTTTATAGGGAGTTCTTCAACTAGAAAAATGAACCCTGGTGACAGAAATCAGAAGGGGAGGTTGCCTGGTGGGGGATGGGGGGTGAGGTGAATGTGTTTTGACTAGGCTGGACAGGAGGGATTATGCTGTGGCCCTGGCCATGTTCTGTATTGTGATTGAGGTGGGCGTTACAGGGGTGTAAATGTTTGTCAGAACTCATTTGACTTGAGTACTTAAGGTCTCTAGACATTTTGGGTCAATTGAGAGACTAATGAAAGCACGGAGGGTGTTCAGGCCACCTGTTGCCAATTGGGAGCTCTGCAGGCAGAGTGATTGTCTTAGCAGTTGATAAGGCAGCTCAGCCTGGCACGATCCCAGGAGAGTGGGAGAGTGGAGTCTTCCATAATTCCATCTTTCTATATCTGATTTAGGCTTAGAACTCTTCTTCCTTGGAATATTTGGTCATGTGGGCCCTGAAAATGCAAGTCATTGAAGAGTTAATGAATTAAGTTCTAGCTCAAGGTCAGAGGCAGGTAGTTTTTAGGGAGCAGGACACTGACGGGCACATGCAGGAACCTCTCAAGATGTGAGTAGGAGGTCCGGGCCTTATGCTCTTCTGTGTTAGTGTCTTGTCTAGTGTCTTGGCTTGTTAGTGTCTTGTGGCCATGGACACATCACATTTCTGGCACTTACATTCCTTATTTCTGTAAAGAAAACAGAGGAACAGAATCCCGCTCTCAGATTCTGCACAGCTTTTGTCTTTGACTAGTGCTATTACTGTCATAGAAACTGGCTGTGGTTGGTTTTGTTTTTTCCCACAGAGACTCAGGAACTTCCCATTTCCCCCGCAAGGTCCATTCCTCCAGACAGATTTTCTTCAGTTTTTCCGCATCATAACCATGTATTCATTCAAATATTTAGTGAGTACCAGGCGTACATCATGATATTGGTGATTCGGCTGAGCCCCGGTGGCGTAATGGTTGTGCACGGGACTGCGTCCCACTGGGTTGGAGGTTCAAATCCAGCAGCAAGGCTGGGCTTCCTACTCCCACCACCAGAGGGCAGTGATGCCCCCCCACAAAAAAACCAAAACAAAAAAAAAAGATATTGGTGATTCATGAACGCTGAAGGCTAAAAGGAGGTATGAGTTGTTAGATGAGTAGGATCTAGATAGGGAGCCAGAAGGAACTGGGGACTGGACTGATGGCTTATAACATCTCCCTCTCTCGATTCACCAGAGAGCTGCTCATCCGTTCAATGTCAGGATCTCTGATAAACATGTGACATATGTTATATTTCTTTTTTTGGGGGTGTTGATCTATACAAGATAGGCAGGATAGGCAATCTATGGAGACAGTGACTGGACTAACTTCCTGGCAGGCATGGTAGAGAAGGAGGTGGCAGGGGGTGAGCCAGTAATGATGGGTACAGGGGAAAAGCAAGTGTTTTAAAACTGGTGGTGAGGAGGGTGGAGCTTTTCTGGTCATGCTTGATCAATCAAATTGTATAGGAAAGGAAATGATGAGAGATGAACAATGAGTAAATATGGTAGTGGAGTAGGAGGAAAAAAAGAAAAAGGGGAAAGAAGGGAAAATTGTATATGTATGTAAATATGCTAATTATATGTGTATTTATTTATATGTGTATATATATGAGCAAATGCAGAAAGGAAGCAGATGGACTTTGGGTCGCTATTAAATCTTATCTCAACACAAGAACAATTTGTTCTAGTAATGTGGCATTGTATAATACTTTATCTATCATATGAAGTCTTTGCCAGTTACGTCCGTACTCATAATGATAGCAGTCAAGCTGTAAAAGATATCCTGGTAACAACGGACCTTGAGACAAGTTCTCAGCCTTTAAATCTTTCATTCTCTGATGCTGCAGTGGCCAAACTTACACCTGATTATTCCAGTGATAATGCCTGTTAAATCATCAATTTTACAGCCAAATAAATGTGTGTTATCTAAATTCCTCTCCTGTACAACTGACCTGTTAAAATATTAGATCTTAGTGATTCGGCTGTGAACAAAAGAGACAATGATCTTGCCTTGAGGAGTCGTGCATATCTGGTGTGAGGGGGCACCGGTTGGGAAAGTTTGTTTTCCTGGTGTTTGAGCAAAGCTGTGAGAAAACACATCGCAGGGAAAGTGGCAAGAGGAGGATGGCGAGGATGGGGTTGGAAGGAAAGACCTCACAGCGCAAGTGACACTTTAGGTGCACACCTGGACATTGTTTCTAGTCTACCCCTCACTGATGTCCATGCCCAACCATATCACACCCTTAATATTTCTCGTTTGCTTCCTCTCCTATCTAGTAATGCCCAGGTTCATGCCTTCCTAATATCCCATCTGGATTCCTAACTTTTCAAACTCTCTTATCTTTCCTCTCCAAATCAATTTTCTACAAAGCCATGTCAGGGGAAGTTACTTATCTGAACGGCTTATCTGACCATGCCTCTCTCTTGCTGAAAACACAACATGGGCTCCTTCCTGCTAACAAAATCAAACCCAGATGCCTCAACAAAGCATGTAAACTTCTTGTGGCCTGGCCCATGATAACTTCTCCAACTCCCTTCCTCATTGTGCCAGCCTCAATCTATTTGCCTCAAAAAGACTATGGATGGATTGTGCTAAGAATTGTATGAGTCCTCAATAAAGTGATTAAAAAAAAAGAGTTCCCCCCATTCACACACATCCAGAACAGCTACACCTTCATTTCTTTGACCAGTAAGTTGTTGTTATTTATTTATCTATTTATTTTTAAGTTGTTGTTTTTGCTGTTGGCCGTCACTGAGTTGGCTTGGGACTCAAAGTGATTCTGGGTAGAATTGCTATGTCGGGTTTTCTTGGATCTACTCTTTATGGACTCAGATGCTCAGGTGTCTCTTCTGCAGCATCTCTGGGTGGGTTTGAACCAGGACCATTTAGGTTAGTAGCTGATGGCATACTATGTGTACAGTTGAGGTGCTGGATTTCCCAAATCGCTCCATTTCAAGATGGATTTCAACTCAGGCTAGTTCCCAGAGACGCAGTTTCTCAGACACAGGAGGAAAACTCCAGATGATCTCACTCAGCTACTCACCTGACGTCGGAGGCTGTTCTTCATCGTCTCTGCAAGCTGTGGGGCGATGGAATCCTTTCAGCACAGTGTCACGATGATGGAGGTTTGGGGGGTTCTCGACACCCTGGAGGTTGTGCCTTCCCTACCCTCCTCTAGCCTAGGATGTTGTGTGTGAAGTTATGATGAAGCAGGAGGTGATTGGTATTCAACCACCTACACAGGCAAGCACAAACACACAGCCTAAGTTGAAGTCTGTACATCGCTTATTGTGATGAACCTAAATGTTAAGCCTAAGTTGGGGACAGAGATAATATCCAGAGAGAAAATTATTTGTAATTTGATGTTAAAACCATCTGTCAAATCAAGAGGCTCAGAGTAAAAAACAAATGAGGTTAGTGCTCACGCATTCATGTGCTGCCATGCATGCACACTCTCTCTCTCACACACACACACACACATAGCTATGATAGGAGCTAAAGGAAAGCTGAAGAATGTCTGAAAAAAGAAAAGAGAAGATATGTCTTAAGGAACTTTGAAGTCGGAGCGTGTGAAGATAAGAAACTGCAGTTCTTGGGTTACCAGGTGCAAGAGAATAAGGAATCTGGTTCTGGCTGAATGCAAGCCGTGGTCTGAGTGGGACATAGCAGCTGGGTGGGTCTTCTTCAGACAGTGGCTCAAGGCAGAAATGGGCAATCATGGGCAAGGTGAGAAGACGAGAACAATGTCAATGGTTTTTCCTCTGCCAATGGTTTTTTTTACTTGCACAGGCAACCACGTGAAGCAGCTCTTGCTGGCCCTTCCATCACTTTACAGATGGGGACGAGACTGCTCTGTGTTCTGCTCATGATTCATAATTACACGTTTGAGTGTCGGACTCTCTTTAGCTGCTTTTGATTACTTGCAAGATTCTCCAATTTACACAGGAAAAAGTGACCCTTTCTAGAAGACATAATGTTAGTAATTTAAGTCAGTTGGCAGCAAAGAGCCCTGGTTGCTCTCACCTGCCCCTCAGTACTCCTTCCCAGAAAGATGGAATCATCTGCTTCCCTAAAGACTGCAGCCTTGGAAACTCAGTGGGGGCGTGTCTGCTTTGTCCCCCAGGGTGGCGATGAGTTAGGATTGCCTTGATGGTAATCGTTCTCTCTCTTTCTTTTTCTGGGGTTGGGGTCAGGGGGGACAGAGTCTTTTAAATGGTTAGATCTTTTAAAAGGAGGCAAGCTACGGATGAATCTCCAGGACACGCTACTGAGTGAAACAAAGATATGATCTCAAACCACACCGAATGATTTCATTTATATAACAGCCTCTGAATGATGACATTCTACACCAGGGGCTTGAGTCGAGGGCAAATGCTTAAAGGATGATGGCAACAAATGTACAAATGTGCTTGACTCAATGGATGTGTGTATGGATTGTGCTAAGAGTTGCATGAGCCCCCAGTAAAATGATTTTAAAAAGGGAAAAGCTTAGAAAATAACGACATATACAAATACACTTGATACAATTGATGTATGAATTATTATTACAAGAGCTTTAAGAGTCCCCAATAAAATTATCTTTTTTGGGGGGGCATCACTGCCCTCTGGTGGTCGTGGGAGCTACCCAACCTTGCTCCTGGAGAGTCGCTGCTGGATTTGCCAAGCCCAGTGGGCCGCAGTCCCATGCTCAACCACTACGCCACCGGGGCTCAGCCCCATAAAATTATCTTTTAATTAAAAAAAGATGTCATTATAGACATGAGAACAAAGTAGTAGCTTACAGGATTCGGCGATGTTGGGGGAATGAAGGAAGGCAGGTGTGACTACAAAAGGGTGGCAGGAGGTAGAGTTCTGTGCTGGTGGAATGAGTCCGTTTCCCAGCGGTGAAGCTGGTTACCTGCATCAACACATGATGGGACTAAACCCGCAGCTTGAGATCACAGGTGCCTTCCCCCATATCACCTGTCCTTCCCGAAGCTTTTCTTGTGATCTTGAAATACACGGGGCGTCAAGTCCCCTTGTAAAATGTCTGGGCTTCTCATTTGTTCTAAACGGATGTTTGCCTACACCCAGACTTTAAGAACTCATGCAAAGAAATATGAGGGTAAGTAAGAAAGCATTGCTGCTAAGGTCCCAATGATTCTAGCATCAGTGGGTGGTGCAGGCAAGTCCTCTCCTTACCTCGTCTTTCTCTCATGACCCGCTGCCGCCATTGAGTGGCTTCCAATTCACAGTGACTTTACAGGACAGAGCAGACAGCCTCGTTTTTCTTTTGCAGAGTGGCTGGTAGGTGTGAACTGAGGCCCGTCATGTTGGCAACCCCCAAGGCTCAGTGGGTTCTCTGACAACACATGGCCCACTTTGCCATAAACATTTCTGGAGCCAAACCAAACCAAACCAAACCAAACCAAACCAAACCAAACCAAACCAAACCAAACTCACTGCTGTCCAGTCAGTTCCAACTCACAGCAGCCCTGGTGGACAGAGGAGGACCGCCCCTTCTAGGTTTCCAGGCTGGAAATCCTTACAGGCACAGAGAGCTTCATCTTTCATTGAGTAGCGGGTGGCTTAAGGAGCTCAATGCATAACCTATTCTCCCACAAGGGCTCCTTGGAATATTACGCTACCCTTTCTACTTCTCTTTCTTTTTGCAGTTCCCTTGAATACTCTAGCAGTTGAATGCTGAATTCAGTAAATACTTTGGAATGCTCCATTTTATTCCAAGAGTGGAGTTAGAATTTAGCTAATGCTTTTAGCAAATAGGCTGATTAGTTGGAACTAGATCTAGATAAAATAGATAAAAATTAAAGGGATCTACTTTAAAAGGAGTTTATGGTGTCCTTTTTAGGGTAACTGGAGATTAATGTGTGAATGAATATAAACATTTTCAAAAGGAGACTATAAAGAAATCATTACATTTTCCCTAGGAGGTGACCAATTAAATACCATGGTCTATGGCAAAATGAATTCTTGGCCATTAATGGCAAACAGGCTTCAATTAGGATAGAAAAGTAATTTCATCTTCTAAAATGCCTTTTTAAGTCACTTTAGCTTGTGAATAATCTCTGATAATCATCTTGAATAATGACCGAGTAATGCAGCAGATATTTTGTATATTGGGGGGGGGGAAGTGGATGGGCAGGTCTTCTTAAGACTCATATTTTACCAGTGGATGGCAGCCCCAGGTGTAACTCACCATGCCCACAGGGATCCTGCCATCTTCCTAGACTGCCTTTAAGGAAGATCTAGTCTACACAGTGGCTCTGAGAGGAGCTACTGGGACAGTGACATTCAAGGCAGAGAGGTCAGCTCAGAAGGTGATGACTTGTACAGGTATGTGATTTCCACAAGGGGTAATTTTGATAGGGTTTTCTCCACGACACAGGACAAATCATGGATGTGTATTAGGAAGAAGTTGGAAGAACACTGATAATCACATGGGTGAGAAAAGGGGAGGGAAATTGCCATGGAAATAGTTTCCCATCACAACAAGTCACCTGCTCATTTTTTGAAGGGAGCAAGTGCTATCTCATGAGAATGTCATTGGGAAACCTGGTCTCAGTGCACATGCAACCCCATCTTGCCCCTTTCAGACTTCTTTTGATTTCCCCAATGCAAAGAAAATTTAAAAG
Source organism: Nesogale talazaci (assembly GCA_004026705.1). Classification (NCBI taxonomy): domain Eukaryota; kingdom Metazoa; phylum Chordata; class Mammalia; order Afrosoricida; family Tenrecidae; genus Nesogale; species Nesogale talazaci. The sequence goes on along the minus strand of PVJH01009380.1, from coordinate 1,167 downwards.
AAACATGTTCCCCTTATGTGTCAAAGAACACAGAATTCTTCAGGGAAGGATTGTTGTTGTCAGGCCCTGTTGAGTCATTTGACACCCAACGACCCCTTGGGCAACAAAGTGACACACTGTCCAGTCCTGCACTATCTTTACAATTGTTCTCAGATTTGAGTCTTTCCTGGCAGTCACCGTGTCAACCCATCTTGTCAAAGGGCTTCCTCCACTTTGCTGCCCCTCCACTTTACTAAGCACAGTGGTATCTTTCTCCGGTGCCTGGTCTCTCCTGATAACATGTGCAATGTCCCTAAGGTGAAGTTTCACCATCTGTGTTAGTCCGGGTAAACTAGAGAAACAAATCCATAGACACACATATGGATATAAGGGTACGGTTTATATACAAGAGGAATAGGACATTAAGAAAACATCCCAACCCAGTCCAGTTCAAAGTCATAAGTTCGATATTAGCCCATATGCCTGATACCAGTCGATAACGTCTCCTTCCGACTCATGAAGTCACAGGTCAGTGGGTGCAGAGTCCCGACGCTGGCAGGGGTCTCCCCATGGCTCCTCGCTTCCAGGGCTCAGGGCCCATCAACAGCATCCAGTGGTGGTAGAAGCAACTCAGTGCTGGCAGGGGTCTCCACGTGGCTTCTCCAGCTTCAGAGATCTGGTTCCATCAGGGCAAGGCCGTGTGGCTTCTCCTCTGGCTCTTTCAGCTCCTCAGACGCCGCCATCTTGTCTTGTCCGTAATTCATCGTCTCTGAGACTAATTCCCAACAACTGGGGGAGATAGCTTCTCATCTCTACAAGGGAAATATCATGAGATTTCCCAAAGTCTCAGAAGAAAGTCATGCCCACATGGAGACCTCATAGGCTACTCAATGGCTATCTCCAGATGAACAGGCCAGACTCCACCCCTCCATCTCAATCTTGAAATTAGCATAAACACATGACCGCCACACATTCCTTTATGGGAACTTCCTAGCTTTTCTTCTTGTAAGACAGAGCTCTTCTTTGGGCAGTTCGTGGTATTTCCATATTCTTCATCAGCACCATAGTTCAAATGCATTGATTTTTCCTTCTGTTTTCCTTATTCAATGTACCACTTTCACATGTATATGAGGTGGTTGAAAACACCGGGGCTTCAGTCAGGGGCTCCTTAGACCTCAAAGTGACATC
>PVJH01009379.1:34608-80059 GCA_004026705.1 Nesogale talazaci | reverse complement strand
GCAGTGGTTGTGTGCGGGACTGCGGTCCACAAAGTAGGCGGTTCAAATCCAGCAGCAGCTCTCCAGGTGCAAGGCTGGCCCTCCTACTCCCACCGGCGGACAAGGATGTCCACACACCCAAAATTTTTTCCTTATTATTTTTTTAAAGCCAGGCAGACTAGACCAGTAGAGAACAGAAGGTGGCGGGGGATGGGAACCTCCCTGACTATTCCCCCAGGCCCTCTTTAAACCTAGTCCCCGGGTCTGTCCCCTGAGGCTACGTCTTAGTGACATGGCAGAGTGGCTGCAAAGGACACGAGCCAACTTCTCACGTAGGTGCCCCATTTAAAGACCCTCCGGATGTGATCAACAGACTGCAATGCCTCAGGAGCCACGGTGGGAAGAAAAGGGTACAGGGGAGCGAGAATGCGGGCAGGGGGGAAAACAGAGCCCGGGGCGTGTTGACAGCCCGGGATAGAAAGGACTCAGGTCACTGGGAAATGGTGAGGACAGTCTATCGGGAGCTTCACGTGCTGTGTAAACACCACCACCACCAACAGTGGCAGGTACAGAGCACTGTCTTTGCAAGCGTGGTCTTCACCCCGCCATCGGCTCCATGGCTCCCCTGGGGGCAGTGGGGCTGGGGCTGCAGTCGAGGGAACCGGACCTAAGAGCTTCTCCTCTCAGTGCGTTGTCTGCTGTCGTTAGGTGCTGTGCGGTCCGCGCTGACTCACAGCAGCCCGCTCCGCACAACAGAACCAAACCCTGGCCGGTTCCAGGCCACCTCACCCTCATTCTCATGTGTGAGCCCGTGTGGCAGCCCCTGGGGAGGCGGCCTCTTGACGGAGGTCTTCCTTTTTCTCACTGCCCCCTCTCCTCTGCTAAGCAGAAACTCCTTCTCCAGGGTCTTGACAACTCTCCTGACAACATGTCCCACATATGTGGGACGAAGGCTCACCGTGTGTAAGAATGAGCTCATCTATGGATAAGAACATACTGTGGAAGAACATCTCATGAGAACATGGTATGTTCTCACACACACACACATGGTCATGTATAAGGAACAGCTTCATATCAAAGAGCAATTGTGCATTAAGAAAGCATTCCATCCCAGTCCAGGTCAAGTCCGTAAGTCTGATCTTAGCCCCTATGTCTGATACCAGTCTATGAATTCCTCTTCAGACTCACGCAACGCACGCATTAAGCTGAATGCAGGAAGAGCACAGGCCAGTGGGTGGGGAGTCTTGCAGATCTAGTGGCAGTGGAAGAATCTCAGGACTGGCATGGGTCTCCACTGGCTCCTCCAGCTTCAGGGCTCTGGCTGCCATCAGCATAGCTTCATGCGGCTTGTTAATAGGAACGTGAAGCAGAGAGAGAGCGTGTTCCCTCGGGGTGGGGGGGGGAGGGGGAAGGAAGTTCCCAGAATCCCCCTGGTGGGTGTTACCTTGTGACCTGATTGACAGGTTAGACTCCACCCTATTTGTCACGTTGACATGAAATTATGTAACTACCACATTGTCATTCTTCCAAGACAGAATTATTGGTCCTTTTGGCAGTCCATGGTACAGTCATTAGTCTTCACCAACACCAGAATTCAAATAGATTCTTCTTTCAATTTCCAACTTTCATAGGCATATGAAGCGATTGAAAAGTACCAGGGCTTGTGGCACCTTAGCCCTCAAAGTAACATATTTGCTCATCGACACTGTAGAGTGGTGCTGTGCAGCAGATTTAGCCCTTCTACATGTGGGGGGGCATTAGGAGATGGTCTCATTGGAAGGACTGTGGCCAGCGTGTTAACTGAAATCTTAAGAGGAGCCCACTTCGTGCGGGTTCTTGGGCAGGCCCCATCCGTCCTCTCGGGTGATGTGGTTGGTAAGACCGCAAAGCCGGCATGCTTGTGCCTCTTTGCCCATTTTATAAAGAAACTGAGGCAGGTGGACTTGCTGCAGGTGCGACCGAGTTAGACTGCACCCCGGCTTCTGGATGCTCGCTCAGTGTTCATCATTCAGTTTGCTCTTCTGCCAGTGGGCTGAGTAAAAGTACTGACCTCATCGGATTGCTCTGAAGATTAAAGAAGTTCAAGGAGGTCGGGACGTGCAGCATGTGTGGCCCTTAGCAGGTGCCCAGCAGGCTGTTATCCTGCTCGTGGCGCTGGCCCCGGCTGGGGGCCTTTTGTTACTCTCTTACCTAATTGGGGGATACCTTTGTGGTGCTGCTAGGATAAAGTGACCAGACGGTTAGCAGGACAGTCCCGATTTTAAACAACTTACCCCGCGTCCCGGAGCATTTTTTAAAAAGTCCCGATTTTTGCAAAGAATGCACTGCAAGCTAAGGAACGGCGGGAGAACAGGGAGGGAATATGGTCATTTTATCCTAGGATCCTGTGTTCCTTCCTGGCCAGAGCCCTAACTGTCTGTCCAGTAGAACACAGCGGTCTCTGTGTTGTGCTCTGTGCATGTTTGTGCACGTGTACACACACACACACACACACACACCCTTTCTCACTCATCCCCGAGTCCCTGACTCTGAGCACATTCTTTCCATCTGCAGCCTTTATAATGTGCCAGGCTGCCGGCCACACCCCGGCATTCAGCAGAGAACAACTCAGCAGGCAGATAGATTCCTGCCTCTTGGCAGCTTGGCATCTGTTTAGTGAGACCAGGGGTGGGGGGTGGGATGAGCAAACATAAATGTGACGTAATTTCAAATTGTGATAAGTGTTGTGAAAGAGACAGTGACCCACTGATCCCGGAAGGCCTCTGAGCAGGTGCCATGGCATCTAAGACAGGAAAGGGGAGACAGAGGCCCAAGGGAGGGGAGGGGAGGGTGTTCCAGACCCAAAGCCCAGAGGAGGCGCAGAGCTGGGTGTGCCAAGTCTCACCAGGCATTGTGGCTAGAGCAGTGGTTCTCAACCTGTGCGCTGCGACCCCTTTGAGGTTTGAATGACCCTTTCACAAGGGCTGTCCAATTCATAACAGTAGCAAAATTAGTTAAAAAGTAGCAACAAAAATCACTTTATGGGGGCTGAGCCCTGGTGGCATAGTGGTTGAGTGCGAGACTGCGGCCCACTGGCTTGGCGGTTCAAATCCAGCAGCAGCTCTCCAGGAGCAAGGCTGGGTCTCCCACTCCCACCAGAGGGCAGTGATGCCCTGAAGAAAGAAAAAAAATCATTTTATGGTTGGGGGGGTCACCATGACATGAGGGGACTGTATTAAAGGGTCGTAGCATTAGGAATAGCATCACTGAGCACCAGCTATGGGTCCCACATCCTGTAAGTCCTGAGAACCACTGGGCTAGAGGCAGGCAGAGGGACAATGCAAGAGATGTCTGGAGAAATAGCACACAGCTCCTGGAGACCTTGGGGAAGAGGAATTACTCCAGCCACACAGGAAATCATAGGCCTGGACAGGAAGAGTGGTGGGTGTTTGTTATGATTCCAGCTGCTCCGCTCTTCCTCTTCCTACCTACTGAGACTGTTGTGTGGTGTTGATGGGAGAGCCTGCTCTGGGCCGGAAGGGTCAGGGCACAGGCAGTGATGGGGGCTGGGCTGCTTAGAGCCTCAGGAGGCACTGGCCTGGGAAGGGGCGGGAAGACCTGCCATCTGATTTGCCACAGCAATCCCAGAGACCCAGAGGGGGGTGGCTCTTGCTTCTAAAGAGACCCAACACCTTTCCAACACATCTCTTTGTATGTTCATCAGCACAAAGCTAAGACAATCAGAGTGCGTTCCTGTTACTGGCACAACTGGTCCCGGACTGGAGCTGCTCCGAATCAGACTGCTCCTCCACCCGTGGGAGATAGAAGGGAGGGGGGTGGGGAGCGAGTGAGGACAGAGCTCGTGAGAACTTGGACCCATGGGTGGGCTGTGGAGGAGGGGGAAGGTGGGAACGCAGGACTCGCTTATGGACAGTGTGATGGATTGAGTCGTGTCCCCTCACAGAATGAGTTGTAAACCCTCACTCCTACCTGTGGCGGCCAGCTGAGAATGCACTGTGTTTGTAAGCTTCTTGGTTAAGTATCTGTAGGAGGAGGAGCCCCGTGGTATCGTGGTTATGAATTGGGCTGTGCCCTAATGGACAGAAGTTCAAAACCAATTGCCCCGAGGAAGCAAGATCAGGGTTTCCACTCCCATAATCAGTTACAGTCTCGGAAGCGTAACGGGGCAGTTCTGCCTTGTCCTGTAGGACAGGGTTGCTGGGGGAGCCCTGGTGGCATAACGGTTATGTATTGGGCTGCAACCCACAAGACGTGCAGTTTGAAATCGCCAGCCATCTCCAGGAAAGAAAGATGGGGCGGTCTACTCCCGTAAATAAACAAACAAACAAAAACCCAGGGACCGTTCCACCCTGTCCTGCAGGGTCACTCACTGTGCGTTGGCATCATGGTTGTGAGTTTGGGTTGGTTTATTCGTGGAAGGTGTGTCTTACATCATCTCTTTGGAGATATAAACAGCAGATCAAGCAAGTAACCAAGAAAATAGACAGATTGGGAGTGGGGAGATAGACATCAAGTTCCAGAAAGATTGACGAGCAGCAGATGCTACCAGCATACCAGGGCTCTCCATCCGAGGCGACGGAGAAAAGGCCCTGACCCCCGGAGCTGGGCCCTGCAGTTGGACATTCAGGCCTCTAAACGGGGAGAAAACAAGTTCCTGTCTGTTAAACCACCCCCTTAGGGAATTTCCGCTATAGCCACTCTGGACAGCTAATAGAGGGGACACATAGAGACGGCTAAATTAGCTAGTGGTTTATTGGGTAACTTATCTTCCTTCCCGAATCCCAAGGGATTCGAAAGAGCTTATACAACATGCAAGAACATATTAAAATAAAAATAACTAAAAGGAAACATGCCCCCTCTGGGAGGCACAGAAGAGGAGGAGGAAATGGATCACACATGGGCTGGGAGGTCTCGTGCTTTTGTTAAAGGTGAAATGATATTATGACTTGGCATTCCCTGGTGGCTCAAAGACAGGGTGATAAGGGGCTGGCTACCTCGCCTGGGTCTCACCAGCATGGGAAGAGGAGGTTCCAGGAGGTGCTGTGTGGGCCTCGGCCCCGCAGTGGACTAGACGATGAGGCCTCAGCCACGTGACAAGATGGCTCTGTCCTCAACCGAGGTCCGATCATGGCCAGGCGGCCTGTCATTGGCCTGCAGTGATCCCAGGGGCTCATTCTTCAGATAAGAACCCCAAGGCTGAGGGTCAGGACCGGCTGTCAATATTAACTGTCTGGAATTTTTGTTTTTATTGGGAAAAAAACAAGCAAACAAAACCACTGATGACGAGCTTGAAGGAACCCACGGCATCTGTGTCTTTATAACCCAGCTGAATGCCCTGATCCGGACTGAGGGCCAAGCTTAAACCTAGTGCCCTGCTTCCCCGCTGTAGACAAGAGAAAGAGGGGATGGAAGAGGGTTACCGTGCGGAGGGTGGCCCCTGTCTGAGTCCATAGGTCATGGGCAGAAAACAGCACTGTGTCACAAGCCTGTTAGCCTGGGCAAAGCACGTCAGTCCAGCCCATTAGAATAGATGGGGAAACAGCCCTGCCCCAGCACCAGACTCAGACTGACCTCTCCTGACCCCCAGTCACTCCCAGTGAACCCCACCCCCCCTCAGGCTTCCTCAGCAGCGAGACCCTACTGACAGTTCCTAGGCTACACTCCATATGTTTACTTGGAAAGATTGGTGAAGAATATTTTTAACAGGGATGGAAAGGAAACCAATGACATGAACATTCAGAAACCATCCAGGATTGACCCTCCACCACCACATGTCAGTTCGTCAACGTGTGTGTGACAGTGCGTGTGCGCTGTGTGTGTGCACATACATGTGCACACAGCGGGAGGTGGTGAGGAATTGCTCCAAACATCTGGTCTCTCCCCACACCCAGTAACAGAAAGTGTGCTGGCCGAGAAGTCAACAAGCACGAGTCCGCCGCCTGCCTCTCCTCAGAGCTGGTGGTGAGACACTGACTAGTCATTTGCCCTCTCTGGGTCTTGGCATCTGGAAAATGCAGGTGTTGCTTTAGATCTTTTGAGAATCTTTCTGATCTTCCAACCTGTCACTCTAAAGCTGAGGTCCTCAAACTTTTTTAAACAGGGGACCAGTTCACTGTCCCTCAGACCATTGGAGGGCTGGACTATAGTTTAAAAAAAAAAAAAAAAACTATGAACAAATTCACTATGGGCCCAGGATGGTCGGTTGCTAAGCAGTACAGCAGCAGCGGCAAAAACACCCAGCGGGCTGGATAAATCTCCTCGGCGGGCCGAATGTGGCCCGCAGGCCGTAGTTTGAGGAACGCTGCGTGAGTTCAGAGTGTGTACCCAAGCATATAACAGAGCATCGTCAATACTGGCTGTCTCTGGAAGCAGCTGCAGCATGTCTCTCTAATATGCAGAAAGGAGTCCCAGCTTGAAACTCCTTCCAGAATTCACACACACTCACTGGGTAAAGCCCACCCTCTTCGGTAAGAGACAGGTGCTTCTGTCTCTGATCCCCGGAACATCTTCAGTCTCATCTCTCACACCCTCCTGTCTCCCACCCGACATCTGCCCGACGGAGAGGTGCTCACACAGCCCAGGGCACAGGCTTCCCCCTCCCTCTTTCCTACCCACTCCCTTCTCCTTCACCCGTCCCGGGCCTCCCTCTCTACGCATTCAGCTCATCCTTCCGTCCTGCCGCCAGTGCTCTTGCTTCCCTCACTGACCCTCACTGGGCTATGGCACCAGTTCTGTTTCCTTCAGTATTGCCCCCTCCTCACCCATGGCCGTCAAGTTGATATAACTCAGAGTGACCCTATACAGCAGAAGTCCCCCAACCTATTTACCCTAACACCTCTTTTCAGGGGAAAAAAAAAAAAAGACTCCTCAGTCCCCTCCTGACAGTGACAGACTTTGGTACTGTAGCCTGCCACAATCCGGCATAGAGGGTCCTTCCCTCGCTGCCCTGGAGTCAGTGCCAACTCACAGGGACTCCACAGGGGGTCCCCTGTGGGCAGAAAGCCTCCTTTTGCTACAGAGCTGCTGGGGGTTTTGAACTGCTGACCTTGTCGCGTAACCCCCTATCCCACCAGAGCGCCTTCCAACTAAAACAGAATCACTGCCGTCGACTCCATTCGGACTCACAGCAGCCTACCGTGACAGGGCTGTAGGATCCTGAGATTGCAGCGCCTGCCGGGGCGGAGTAGACAGCCTCGCCTTTCTCCTGAGGCACAGCTGGGAGTTTTGAACCACCGATCTTGCAGTTAGCAGCCCAACGTATAACCGCTGCAACACCAGGGCTCCTGAGGCATCTCTGCTTTTGCAGCCAACACCCACTCTGGGAATCCGTGAAGATGGTAAATCTTTACAGGAGGAGAGAGCCTCTTTATTTTAACCCTCCCGTGGAGCAGCTGGTGGGTCTGAACCACCAACCTTGTGGTCCGTGGCTCCAAAAGGAACCCACGGCACCAGCGTTCCACGGAGTCCGAGGCCACGTGCTGACCGCCAGTACCTCTGTTCTATAACCAGAGGCGCTTTCCCAGAATCCCCGTCTCGGTCTCCCTGTCTCCACTCCTCAGCCTCTGCTGCAGCGATGGAGTCGAGACAAATGGAAACAGCCTTGGAGATGTAAACTGGCCCTGAGAACGGACCATGGGTCAACGCAAGAGATCGCTGTGCGCTGGCGCAGAGACGAGGCGCTTTGAGGACAGGAGGAACGCTGGCGGGTTCTCGCTCAGTCCTTAAAGCTCGCGCCCGAGCTCGTGTCAGCAGAGCCGTCGCCGCTCAGGACGAGCTGACAGGACAGGCTGGGTAAACCAGAGGAGAAGAAAGCCGCGTCTTTTTCCCAGTGAGTGGCTGGTGGGCTGGAACAGCTGACCTTGCAGTGTGCAGCCCGAGTCCTAACTCTCCGGGGGCGGGGTCTCGGCAAACATAGAGCCCGAGCCCTATGTTCTTGCCGTGTGAACGTGCAACTCCGAAGCAACACTGAAATCATTTGAGGGTCATTATCTCCGAGGATGGCGAGTTCATTCGTTTGGAAAAACATATTGAAGGGTCTTGAGTGATTTTAAAGTTGTAGGAAGGACAGGATTGGCTTTGACGACTCCTGCACTCGGGGCATGGAGTACACAGCGAATTCCAAGAGCTGGTGGCCATTGCGTTGCTTCTGTTATCAGTGATTGCTTAGTGGATGTTTGTTGGAAGAACAGAGGCTACTTGTGCAGTGTGGTTTAAAATCACACGGGAAAAACAGTTTCTTCCCTGCCCTTTTCCCTGCTCAATCAACAAAAATCACATTCATTCTTCAAGGCCTGCTTTGAAAGTCACTTCTTCCAGCCCTGCAGGCAAAACTCTTGCCTTTATTTCAGTTCCTATCTCATGGGAACCTAAAGACTGGTTTATGATATCCACCTGCTGATGACACCTGGAACTCCTTGTGTGAGGGAGCGAAGCTCTCACCAGACTGAGTCCCCGCCCTCTCCTTGCGCCTTGGCACGCAGCAGGTGTTCAGGAACGCCGACTGAGGCACATGAACCAGAGGTGGAAGCCCTGATTTGGGGCCTGGCTCTGCCACTCATTGGTTGGTTTCCTTCCTGGATCAGTTTTCTCTGTTTCCAACCAATGTTTATTACAAAGTATCCTTTAGAAAGAGATGGAGGGCGTCAAACCCAGCAGTCGGTTCAGCCCCTCCTCATGGAGACTCCCTGTGTTTGGAGGGGAACTACCCCGGTCCCACCCGGTTTCCAAGTCTCTGACCTGCCAGTACGTCGCCAGACCTTTCTTCCGAGGCACCAGGGCGTGGGTCCTGACCACCAGCCTCTGTGATTAGGAATCATGCTCTTAACCACTTTTAACAACACGGGGATGCTGGACATTTCCCTGAATGGGGGAGTTTGGCAGAGGGAGTTTCCTGTGGGAAGGCAGCCAGGGAGGTGTGAAATGAACGTATTTGTTGGTTTAAACGACAGGGCTTCGGCTTCGGCTTCAAAAATCTGTTTTTACAACTTGATAGCCTTTCGTCGACTATTGTATTTTTTCCCTCCACAATATAAAAGTCTGTCTGTAAACTGAAATTTCTTTCTGCAATACCGTGTCAGGCTGTATGTGACTTTTCCCCCGCCTCCTTCTGGGTTCAATAGCCAGCCCACTAGCAGAAAGACACCGTTAACCAAAAGAACACATTCGTATGATAGCGTTTGTTTTTCAACACATCAAAAACGTACTCAGAAAAATGTCTTCTTGGTAGCAATTGTCCAGTACTGCTTGATACGATTGAGCGATGGGATGATATGATGTCTGGAGAAGCTCCTAATAAAATGGTTTGAAAAAAAAAACAACAAAAAATGTCTCCTAATGGCATACATGTTGCTGGGTTTGTTTGGGCTTTTGAAGAATGGCGCAGTTGGGCAAGACACACACCAAGCCCCCGCCTCTTCGTGTAGGAACAGTGACCCTGGTCACGTCCCTCCTGAGGCATTCCTGCATTCACCTCCTTTCCTGAGATGTCCCCCCTTCCCAGTGACAGAAGCTCACTCCCCCTCGGGTTCCTGTCTAAGTTCTTGAGAGGCTGTTGTCACTGGATCTCCCATAGGTAGTTTCTTAGAGTATAAGTCTCAAGGCACATTTTTTTTGGAGGGAGGTGTGCGGGGCAGAATGAAGACTTCCTAACCATCATGATAGAGAAAATAAAGCAGCTATTTTTAATGAGTTAGTTTGAATTTGCTTGGTCTTAACAAGACGTTGGGGGATAGTTTAAATTGTGGGGAGGTAGTTTAAATTTTAGGGATTCTTTCACGGAGGTAGTTTTAGGGGGTTACCCAGCCCCTATGAGACAACAAAAATGGGGTTCATTTCCTGGGTTTTTTTGACTGCTGCTGTGTGCGGGGACTGTCCCGCAGGAGGGGTTGTTAGCACACAGGGATCCCCACACTTCGTGGATCAGAGAATTCTGTCGGACTTGGGTTCCAAAGAACATGCTTCAGAAATACTCAAACCGACCGCCACCGAGACAACTCTGGCTCACAGAGACTCTATAGGACAGGGTAAAACCGCCTCGGTGGGCTGCTGAGGCTGTCACTTTTTTTTATTGTTGTTTTTGATTTGGGGGGGGGGGCATCACTGCCCTCTGGTGGGAGTAGGAGGCCCAGCCTGGCTCCTGGAGAGCTGCTGCTGGATTTGAACCGCCAGCCCAGTGGGCCGCAGTCCCGCACTCAACAACTACGCCACCGGGGCTCAGCCCCGAGCCCATAACTCTTTACTAGAAGGGAAAGCCTCCTTTTTCGGTGGTGGTGAACTGCTGATGTTGTGCTTAGCTGCAGCCCAGCGTGTAACCACGACACCACCAGGGCTCGTAGCTCAAAAGACAGGCGGTTGCATGAATTCCTCGGGGGACCTTCCTGCTTGCAGTGTCGAAGCTCTGGGTGAAGCGTGCTGAGGAAGGGAGAGCAGAGGCCGGGCTCTCATGAGGATGCAGGGATTCAGAGAAGAGGCAGGGCCTCCCCCCTTCAGCAGGAAGACACGGCTTATCAGGTAGTCAGATTCTGGGTAGGAAACTAGTGTTCTAGAAGTTCTGACTGGGAGCCTGAGTCCAGCAGGGAGAGAGCACACTCACACCGGCCTGCAGGGAACAGAGCCGGCTTCCCAGAGATGGGCCTGAGAAGTGAATCTGAAGAATTCAGCGAGAAGGGCAGGGGTGTTTCAGACAAGACCATGACAGCAAAGGCAGAAGGGACAGCTCTTGGGATGAGTCAGGCTCCGCACGAGGCTGGAGGCTTGGTTTGTGGAGGAAATGAGGGTGAGGGCACTCTAGCAGATGAGGTTGGGAAGAGAGGCAGTGAGGACCTCAAAGGGCAGGCTGAGCCTCAGCTTGTTTCTGAATGCAGAGGGGAAGTGCTGAAGGTGGGCAAGCTGGGCATGTGGCTCGGCTAGAACCGTCCTCTTGAAAGTGTGCTCTGATGGCTCTTCAGGAGCTGGGTCGGAACAGAACCAGGGAGGAGGGGGAAGCCCTGCCCCAGGAGAGTTCCATCAGCATGCCCGGGGAGGTGCGAGGGCAGGGAGAGGAAACTAGTTGGAGAAGTCTCTAAGACCCAGGCAGATAGCCTGGCTTGTCTGTTTACAATAGGGAAAGGGATGCTGGTGGCATACTGGGTATGGGCTGGGCTAATAAGCACAAGGTCAGCAGTTTGAAGCCACCAGTCCCTCACCAAGAGAAAGAAGAGGGTTTCTGCTCCTATAAAGAGTTACAGTTTTGGGAACCACAGGGGCAGCTCCACTCTGTCCTACAGGGTTGCCGAGTCAGAAGCCACTCCACGGCCGGGAGCGAGGGCCTGCAGGGGAGAAAGAGAGGAAAGAATTGGGGAGGAAGAAAGGGTGCGAGACAGAGAAAGAGAGAGGCGCCAGTTCAGCAAGCATTTGCTGAGCACCTGCCATATGCGAGATTTAAGGGACATCATAGTGTGTTCAAGCGACAGTCCCTGTCCTCCTTGCAGGCTAGTGAGGGTGACGTGTTTTAATCAAGTACCCCCCAAAAAACTCAAGCACCCCTAAACTCCCCATCATCAGTCATTGTTGACGCATACTGAGCCCCTGTGGAGACTGGACCAATTCCAGGAGTAGAAAACCCAGTCTTCCTGGGAGCTGCTGGTGCTTTAGAACTCTTAACCATGGCCATCGCAACCCGACTCGTAACCACTACACCACCAGGGCTCCTTCTCAATCAGATATCCACACACAGTTACACATTCCCCTTAGGCCTCAAGACAAACACAGGCGAGGGTGAGCTGGGCTAAGAGAGTGGAGAGAGACTTCTGGAGAGAGACTTCTCACAGGAAGTGCCTTTGAGCCAAAGTCTGCAAGATGACGGCATGGAAAGCAGGCAGACATGGACAAAGAGCATCCCAGGGAGAACACGCTGTAAGATGAGAGAGAGAGACAGAGAGAGAGAGAGCCATGTCTAAGCAACCAAAGGCCAGTGTGGCTAGAAGTACAAAAACTGGCACTTTGAGGGCAGTCCTAGTTTCGATCACAAGAAGAAGTCACAGAAGGAGCATTAAAGTGGTAGAAAAATCCATCAGGACTTTCCAACACACCTCTCCCCTCTCCCCCAGCCACCCCAAATCCAAGCACCCCTCAAATCTGTATCCACCTCCTGACCTTGCATGAAGTCCCAAATGTTGCACCTTTGTCCTGAAAGGCTGACCACAGGGCAGTTTGGGGCCAGACTCCCTTGTTCCGCCTTATCTTCTAGTCGCTGCCAATAAACCTTCAAGACAAACCAGAAGTACGGAATGCTGAAGAAGGTGGAACCCCAGAGGTCGTAGGCGAAGTTGGGGTACTGGGCCAGGATGTTCCGCCTGACCCTCTCAGGGAACAGGGTCATGAGCATTCTGCCTTTGGCTACATGCAGGGCGACCTGCACGAGTACCCAGACCTTCTTCAGCCACAGCCGTGGCCGGTGCAGCCCCATGCCGGCACAGTCAGGCCAGCTCTGCGGCAGAGGAGCCACGAGGCCACAGCCCAGGGTTCTGGGCGGAGCTGGGCCAAGGTGCTGGATCAGGCCAGTCAGCCTGGGGCAGGAGGAGGACACAGGTTTCCTCCAGGGAAAATAGAGAATTTCAGACCAGGGACAGGCAAATGGAGGAAACAAACGCAGTGCCACTGAGTCGATTCTGACTCACAGCTCCCCAGACAAGGTTTCCGAGACTGTAAATCTTTATCTTTGTCTTTCTCCTGAGGGACGACGGTGGGTTTGGCTCCTGACCTTGAAGTTAGCAGCCAGTGCTCGCCAGACGTGTGACCAAGGCTCAAGGGTAAGGTGACCAGATGTCCTGCTTTTTAGCAATTTGCCCATGTCTGTCCTGTGGAGTTTTAAAATTAAAATAAATATATTACTATTTTTGTGTTCTATGAAAATTTTTGTTGCTCCATATAAACCAAATTTTTTAATCAAGGGACACCGCCCCCCCCCCCAAGTCAATGGTGTCCCGCTTAAAATCTGGTCACTTTACAAAAGTCCCCTCCAATCACCATCCCTGATGCTCTCTCTTAACTTTGAAGCGGTTCTTGGACTTGGGAGGCTCCAGAGTTTTGTGCCTCCCTGCTGATGGTTTCTTTCATAAACAAATATTTGGAAATATTCTACCAAAGCTAACTTCTGTTTGCAAACATATGGATTCTGATGTGACCCTTTCTTTGAATGAGGTAACTGCTGTCTATGAAGGCATAGTCCTACTGGAGAATGTGGAGCTGGCCGGCTCCTGCCTGGGCGGGGACAGACCCAAGGTCATTCATTCCCCAGCAAGCCTGACTGCCCTTAGCACTGGGCAAAACGATCAAGAAGGCCTGGTGAGCTCTCCGGGAGCTCGGCGACCAGTGGGGACGAGACCAGTAAGGAACATTCCCCCTTCATGTATGAAGTCAAAGGCAGAGGATGTGCAGGGCCTGTGAGAGAACAGAGAACATGGGACAGGCACGGCGGGGGGCGAGGGGGAGTTGTTTTTGTTTTTGTTTTTAGTTTTCTAGGCGATCCTCTTGAGAAGAATGGGGATTCCAGAACACTTAATTTACTCATTCAGAATTGGAATCAAGGGCTGAGCCCCGGTGGCATAGTGGTTGTGCGCGGGACTGCGGTCCACTGGGATGGAGGTTCAATTCCAGCTCCACGGAGCAAAGGCTGGGCCTCCTACTCCCACCACCTGAGGGCAGTGATGCCCCCCCCCCAAAAAAAAAAAAACAAGAGGTTTTTGGGATCAAGAGGTTAGTCCTATAAACAGAGCAAGAGAACACTGAGAGGTTGAGACGGAGCCCCAGGAAGGAGATGGGGCTCAGTCAGGAATGAAAAGCAAAGAGATGCTTCATTGAGGCAGGGAAGAGCTTTGGGGAAGGGAAGAGAAAGGAAGGGAGAGCAGGGAAAAGGGCAGGAGCATCTTGAGCTCCTGGACAGGTTCCGAGGCCTGAGAGTTAGGCTAGAAAAGTCCAGCTTGTGCGACGGTGATATATGATAGCATGGCCAAGGGCATATGGGCCGATAAGGGGAAGGGAGGTTTTCTGTGCTGCCGTTTACTGCACTGTGTGGACCCTCCCCGGAGAGATAAGCTCCTTAAAGTGATGGGAGCGGGTCTTACAAGGTCCAGTAGGGTATTGTCTTCCTGAGGGGGTGAGGGAATGGGGGCCGCTTGGTTGGAACCAGGCCCAAACAAATACTGCATGGCTTAAAATTAGGAAAGGTGTGCATCAAGTTTGTAGCCTTTCACCACACTTATTCAATCTGTGTGCTGAACAGATAGATAATCAGGCAAGCTGGATTAGAAGAACGTGACATCAGGATCATAGGAAGGCTTATTAACTTGTGATAGGCAGCAGCAACTTTGCTTTCTGAGAGTGAGGACGGCTTGAAGAGTTTGCTGATGAAGATCAGGATTGCAGTCTTCAGTACGGATGACGACTCACTAAAAAAAAAAAAAAAAACACGCATCAAAATCATCACACCCGAGCCAATATAGGCAACACCATGATAAATGGAGAAAAGATTGAAGTTGTCAAGGATTTTTGTCTCGCTTGGATCCACAATCAATGCTCATGGAAGATCTTGGAGCACAAGCCTCCTCAGTGTTGAAGAAGCAAGGCTGTTATTTGATGAAGGGCTACCCAAGTGTACCTTAGGTTTTCAATCGCCCATACGCGTGTGAAAGCTGGAAACTCAATAAGGACGACCCAACATGAAGCAGCGCCTTTTAATGATGGTGCTGGAGAAGACGACTGAAAGTCTCAGGGATTGCCCAAAGGACGAACAGATTTGTTTCAGTATGGCCAAAGTGCTCCTTAGAGGCAAGGCTAGCAGAAGTTTCATCTCATATACTTTGAGTGTGTTATCAGGAGACACCAGTTTTTGGAGAAGGACTTCATCCTTGGTCAAGTGGAGGGGCAGCGAACAAGAGGACGGCCCTCAATGTGATGGGCTGCAATACCTGTGGCAGTGGAACCGGCTGTAGGACCCCACCTGGGACACAAGTATGAGGCTGAGAACAGGGAACTATGGCAAGCCAGGCTGGTAGATTGTTGGCACACATCAAGACCCTTTTCCTGGGGTTTTTCTCTCCACCTACTTAGCCACATTCCTACCCTTGAGGGAATGCCTCCAGGGAGCAGCACACTGGGAGGGGGACCAGGTTTAGGGAATAGAGAAATTGGGGGAGGGGGTTGGGGCACTTCAAAGCTTCCAGAGGTCAACTGTAAGGAGATGAGGGCAGCTTGATTGTATTCTTTAGTTCCATTAAGTACTATGCTCCAGTCAGTGAGGTTGTCAGCTTTATTGACCCCAAAAGAACCATATGGGCCCTCAATGAAGAGTCACTGAGAGTGGGTAGGATGCAGGTGAGGGGGCTTATGTTAGGCCAAATTGGTAAGGACAGAGTGACAGCCTTAGTTTTAGAGGATGTTCTGAGGTGGAAAAGTTCCTTTGGCTGTCTGGTGGGGCAGCTTTGAGATGAGAGCGGGGTATCCAGGCAGATAGTCTGTTGGTCTTGACTGCTGTAGGAAGGTGAGGATGACAGTGAATGGTCCTTTCCTGCAAGAAGTGAGTCCTGGAGCAGAGAACCGCTTTACTAACACTAGATCTCTGTTGAAACAGATGAGATGTGGGGAGGGGGGGCATCTACTGGAGACTGGAGTCCAGTGTCCCAAAGGGATTTTACAGCTTCTTCTGTTCACCGGCAGCGCCTGTAGTGACTCGAATCTATCACTGTTATGATTATCGTCTTGTAGCTTAAGGAGCAGTGGGGGTGGCTTTATCCTTTTTTGTTTGTTGGTTTTGGGGCATCACTGCCCTCTGGTGGTGGGAGTAGGAGACCCAGCCTTCACTCCTGTGGAGTCACTGCTGGAATTGAACCTCTATCCCAGTGGGCCACAGTCCCGAGCACAACCACTACGCCACCAGGACTCAGACCGGCTTTATCCTTTTTTTTTTTTTTTGGTGGGCATCACTGCCTCTGGTGGTCGTGGGCGCTACCCAGCTGCCGCTTGATTTGAACCGCCAAGCTCGCGGGCTGCAGTTCCGCACTCAACCACTTACGCCCCCGGGGCTTAGCCCCCGGGTTTATCCTTTTATAAGGATAAAAATCCCTTTTTGTAAGGTGAACACTGGGTGCAGAGGAGAGTGAATGGGAGGAAATTGGCCCTTTTACCTGTTTCTAAGATAAATTTAGTAAGAACCTCTTTTAGGATCCTATTCATCCTCTCAACCAGCCCAGAGTTCTGTGGCCTATAAGTATAGTATAACATCCAGGTAATTCCAAGCACTTTGGACACAAGCTGTAAAACTTGGCCTGTAAATGCTAGTCCATTGCCTGAGCCCAGATTCAGGGGCAGGCCGTAACAGGGGAACAATCATGTGTAAAAGCTTTTTAGTTACTATAATAACAGTTTCAGGATAGGTAGGGAAAGCTTTGACCCATCTAAAAAAGGTGTCTATAAAAACTAATAAGTATTTATATCCAGATGCTGGGGGTTTATTTCAATGAAGTCTAATTCCTAGTGTTCCCTGAGTGGGCGCCCTTAGACCCCCCCCCCCCCAAGAGGGGGGATTGGGCTGGGAAATGCTTGCATGGGTTTTGCATTTACTTAAGTAGAAGTGGGGCACCCAGAAGCTATTTCAGAAGCAATTTTATTCAAATGTGGTATATAATACCTACCTCAAACCAGCTCTGTTAGCTTAGACTTACATAAGTGAGTAGCTTGATGTAGCTCATTTTAATAAGCAGTGTCCCCAAACCTCTGAGACAAAGATCTGTCCATCAGTGAGCACTCACCATCTGGCAAGTTCTTCTTTAGCCTTTGAGTATTTAGCAAAGGTTGCTTCTTCAGGAGTATAAGATGGCGCATCTGGGAGGGTTGGAGTTGGCAGGATGACTACAGTTGGGAGAAAACACACTGGTCTGACAGGCCACTGGTTGGGCTTCTGTATCTTCTGTTCGGTTTCTGTGTGCATATGCCAAATCACTGTTTGATATCCTTTGCAATAGACCAGGGCCACCATTTTTGGTAACCATACGGCCTTCAGTAGGGCCAGTATCTCGTGTTTGCTTGTTTTTTATCATTCTAAATTTTTTATTGGGGACTCATCAACTCATCACAATATTTACATACATCGAGTCAAGCACGTTTGTACATTTGTTGCCATCATCATTCTCAAAACCTTTGCTTTCCACTTGAGCCACTGGCATCACTTCCTCATTTATTCTCCTTCCTCCCCACCCTCCTCCCTCATGAACCCTTGATAGTTTAGAAATTATTATTTTGTCATGTTTCACATGTTTGTTCTTAATGTTCTTCCCAGCCAAAGTTAAAAGTCCTTTCTCTCTGTAGATGGGCCTATGTACATGAGTCATAGCAAACGTATACCTTCTGTCAATACAAATGGTGATGCCCTTTCCATCTGCACATCTTAAAGTTGTATTTAGTCTATTAATTATGCTTTCTGAGTTCACCTCCCATGGAAAAGTGCCTGAGATAAAATAATACAGCTTGAGGTGCTGATTGCTGCCCCTACATACCTGATTCCTTTAAGGACCAAGCTGCTTCCATCAGTGTACAATACCTCATCTGGTACCATTAATGGGACGTCTGTGAGGTCTGGTCAAACTGTCTGAATAGAGTCGGTCAGTAGCTGATAGTCATTCATGTGGGGGTTCCTTTGGGTCTGCATCTGGAAGAAGAGTCGCAGGGTTTAAGACAGCAGCCTTGTGAAATTTGATGCGAGACTGATCCAGTAAAGGTCCTGGTGGCTGACTGAGGACTCCTTTGTCACTCCTTTTCCTTTGTGAATGAAAACGTTAACGGGCTCGGCAATGCCTGGCAGGGCTAAGGCTGGGACAGAGATGACGGCCTGTTTCAGTCGTTCAAACGCCTCTTGCCCCACAGTTGTGCACTTTAGGGTCCAGTTCCTCCCGTAGCTGGGTACAGGGGCCTTGCAATTTCAGCAAACTCCAGGATCCACAGTCATATCCAACAGCAGCTCTCAGATCTGAAGTTTAGTTTTATATAAATGCCCTTTACACCCCGGTTCTTTCCTTGAATTCCTTTTACTGTGTCTTGTCCCACTATCACACTCAGCCTTCATTTGGGTTTCAGTATTTTCTCTGTGTTACATTATTCTTGATCCATCCCTATCAGACCTCTCCCACCACCTTGTCACTGATTTTTGAATCACTTGTTCTCTCATCCCTGGGTTGGTCGACACCACCTCTTTCCCCCCTCCTCCCCATCTCCCATATCTCCCCCCAGAACCATCAGTCTGGTTGTTTTCTCCATCAGACTGTCCAACCAGCCTATCTTATCTAGACAGACCTGCAGGGAAACAATATATACAAAAAGAACAGGAATCCCAAGATCAAGCAACCAAAGGGGAAAAAATGAGAATAACAACAAAAAACTCCAATGTTCAATATATATATATATATAGACATATATATACACACATATGTGTGTATAAAAAAATTAAAAATAAAAACATGTAAATAGTTCGAGTCTGATGGGGTGCCACACCCTGGCCCCACAGTATGTCCTTGGCACCCTTGGAAACTCCATGCTCTGTGGCACACCCTTAGTGTTTTGCCATGGTATGGTTGGGTCACACAGGGTATAATCCCAACCCTGCTTCTCCGTTGTCCCTGTAAGGTCTTTGGACAGCAAGGGACACCGTGTTTCATAGTGGGGCCGGCCATATGGTTCTCTCTGTGCATTGGCTGTTCTGAGTGGAAATATCATCCTCAAGGCTCAGTGGGCCAGGATGCATTCCATTCTCTCTTCCATACCCTTCATTTGTTCTCCTGTGCTCTGGGCAGGCATCTCTCACTCCCCAAGCTGCAGCTTCAGTGTAGACCTCCAAAGCAAACTCCCCTGTGGGGAGAGGAGGCTGTCCCACAGTGGGGATTGGGGTTGGGCCCTCAGACCCCTCCACTAGCTCCCCGCTCCATGTTTGGTCCCTCTTTCCCTGTGGAGATAAAACCAATACACTCCCCTTGGGAGGGTTAGTACCCCATTCCCTCTCTACACATCACTATTTCCCACCCCACCACCCCCACAGCAGATGCCTACCATATGTAGCCCTGGATTTGGTCTGGTCTGCCATACTGCCTGGGCGCCCCACCCCAGGAATTTCTGTATACAGTAGCCTTTTCCCTATGTCTGTGGCCTCTTTCCAAGTCTGTTTGTCCTCTGCTGCTGGTAGAAAGTCCTCTACATACTGTGAAAGGGAGCACTGTCTTGGCCGAGGGTTTCATCGGTGAGTTTTTGAACCTTGATGGTAGCCACGCCCAGGTAAGTTGCCCTGTTACCACTGAGTCAGGGTCAGTCTATTCAAAGGCAAAAATAGGTTGACTAACAGGGGCCAGAAGAATGCTAAAGAAACTGTCTTTTAAATCTAGAACTCTGTAATAGTGATGTTGGGCATAGAAGGCTAAGGTGGGTATGTGGGTTAGGTACCCTGGGGTGGACAGTTTCTACCTGCTTATGAACCTCTCGGAAGTCCTAGACTGGACGATAGTCCTTAGTTCTGGGTTTTCGAGCAGGGAGTAACGGAGTGTTCTAAGGTGACTTACATTTGGTGAGTATACATTCTTCTACAAGTTGTCTGCTGTATGGAGTGATCCCCCATCTCGCCTACTGGCTCATTAGGGCTCTAGCTGAATAGGCATAGCTGTTGCCATCAGCTGTACAAGTGGAGGGTGATGCTTAGTCAGCCTCTATAGGTTGGTCTCGGCCATACAGCAGGGAACAGGGTCCAATAGTGAGGTAGATATTGGACCTCCTCCCCAGGCGGTTTGGCTGTGTTATTTTTCAAACTCCTGCTAGAGATAGTCTTTCAGCATTGGACATGCAAGTGCTTCAGGTCTGGATAGTTCAACATGTGTTCCTTTGAAAGATATTGTGATCTGAAGCGTTCAGAGGTCTCTGCCCAGTAAAGGAGACGGACACGCAGGAAGCCCGATGAAGGAATGAGTGACAGTGTTGTTTCCCAGGTTGACTGATGTTTTGGTGGCCCAGGAAGATGGGGAGGTTGATTGGTTGTTAGATATTGGCCCCTGTGATTGGATTAGAATTGGATGAGTGGCTCCTGGGTCTACTAGAAAACTAACAGACTTGCGGACAGAAACTCTTCACACATGGTCAAAGACGAAAAATGTGTGCGTTGTTGTCATCGATCTTAGTGGTAATCTTGAGGGTCCCAACACATGTTGCACCCAACACATGATGTTACAAAAGCTGCCCAGAATATTTCATACCTTCAATAATCTAAGTAATGCATCAATGATCACTTCAGAAGCTGAAATTGTTTAAAATGTAGAGCAGAGATAAATATGTGTAATCTTCAAAGTGCTTAAATGTATTTCCCCCATACTTTCCCACTTAAAGAGAACATGTGACTTGGAATTCTTGGTGTTATAACATCCAAACCAGCAGACATGATTATCTTGTTTTGGAAATTCATCTTTGTCTTCAATGGAAAGGCATTGAATTTAATGTATTCTCATTACCATTTAATAAGTCATTTCATTAAGCTCATAGAAAATGTAATGTATTTATATAAACGATAAATTATTAGTTATATGTTCTATAGTTTATTTTCTTCATTTTAATAATTTATTTTCATTATATTTATTATCATAAGTAATGTGCAAATAGCAGGAGACTGGTCTGACTTCCGCTCGTGGCAATCCACTTCTCTGCTGGGTTTGATCGTCTGTTTCAAAACCACACAGAACTTTCCCAAGGAGGTGTCTCTCTTGATAACTTATCCAAAGTACTTGCGATGAAGTCTCACTATCCTTGTTCTAAGTAGTATTTTAGATCCACTTTTTCCAAGACAAATTTATTTGTTCTTCTTGCAGCTCATGGTATTTTTAAAACATTCTTTATCAGTACCATAATTCAAATGCATCATCTTTTTCTTTGTTCTTCCTTTTTCATTTTCCAACTCCACATGCATATGAAAGGATTGAAAATACCCTGGCTTGGGTCAGGTACACCTTAGTCTTCAAAATGACATGCTTGTTCTTGAATAATTTTTTTTTTTTTAGGCATCACTGCCCTGGTGGTGGGAGTAGGAGGTTCAGCCTTTGCTCCTGTGAGCTGGAATCGAACCTCCATCCCAGTGGGCCGCAGTCCCGCGCACAACCACTATGCCACCGGGGCTCAGCCCTGATTCTTGAATAATTTAAAGAGGTCTTGTGCAGGAGATTTGTCTAAAGTGATATTGTATGATTTCTTGACAACTGCTTCCCAGAATATTGATTATGGATCCAAGCAAAATTAAATCTTTAGCAATTCCCATATTTTTCTATTTATGGTGATGTTACCTAATCTAGCCAGTTGTGAGGATTTTAGCTTTCTTTACATTGAATTGTAATTCATACTGAAAAGCACAGTCCTTGATCTTTATCAAGAAATGCTTCAAGTTCTCTTCACTTTCAGCAAGAAAAATTGTGTTATCTGCTAGAATTAAAAATCATAGCAATGTGGGCTGAGCCCCGGTGGCGTAGTGGTTGTGCGCAGGACTGCGGCCCACTGGGACGGAGGTTCAATCCCAGCAGTGGGGCTGGGCCTCCTACTCCCA
Source organism: Nesogale talazaci (assembly GCA_004026705.1). NCBI lineage: Eukaryota > Metazoa > Chordata > Mammalia > Afrosoricida > Tenrecidae > Nesogale > Nesogale talazaci. Next base: position 58,491 of record PVJH01009379.1, on the reverse strand, counting down.
CCACCGGAGAGCAGTGATGCCCCCCCCCCCAAAAAAAAAATCATAGCAGTGCTTGCCCACCTTGCCAACACAATCACTGAAGACAAATGTGTGCAGAAACAAAAGTGGTGAAGAAAGCTGATGGTGCCCAGCCATAAAAAAATGTATTGTCTGGGGTCTTAAACGCTTGAAAATAAGCAAGCAGCCATCTAGCTCAGAAGCATTAAAACCCACATGGAAGAAGCACACCAGCCTGTGTGACAATGAGGTGTCAAAGGGATCAAGTATCAGGCATCAAAGAACTAAAAAATATATCATTATAAATGAGGGGAGGTTCAGATTGGGGACCTAAAGCCCGTCAATAGGTGAAGCGACATCCCTTTGCAAAGGGGTTGCAGAGAAGAGACGAGCCAGTCAAGGTAAAGTGTAGCAATGATGAAATATGCAATTTTCCTCTAGTTCTTAAATGCTTCCTCCCACCCACTCTCATGATTCCAGTTCTACCTTACAAATCCAAATAGACCAGGGGATGTACACTGGAGCCAAAACCATGGGAAATTCAGCACAGATGATCCCTTCAGGACCAGTGGTGAGAGTGAAGATACCAGGAGGGTGAAGGGAAGGTGGAATAGAAAGGGGGAATCAAATTGTAGGGATCTACATAGAACCTCCTCCCTGGGGTATTGACAACAGGGAAGTGGGTGAAGGGACGTATTGGACAGTGTCCGATATGACAAACTCATAATAATTTGTAAATTACTAAGGGTTCATAGGGGATGGAGGAATAGGGAGGAAGGGGAATATAGGAAGCTGATACTGGGGGCCTCAGTAGAAAGAGGAAGTTTTGAGAATGATGATGTAACAAATGTGCAAATGTGGACTGCATACAATTGATGTATGGATTGATCATGATAAGAGTTGTATGAGCCCCCAATTAAATGATTTGAAAAAAAAAAGGTTGTTATCTGCATAGCACAAGTTGTTAATAAACCTTCTTTAATCCTGATGATGTGTTCCTTTACATATCCACCAGCTTCTCATATTATTTCCTCAGCATACAGTTTGACCAAGCATGATGAGAGGATACAATCCTGATACACAACCTTCCTTGAGTTTAAACTACTAGTCTTCCCTTGTCCAATGTGGAAGACTGTTTCTTGATCGCTGTGCAGGTTCTCTGGACACAGTGAAGTGTCCTAGAATTTCCATTCTTTTAGCTGTTGCTAATCATTGTGATGAGCCACACTTTGAATGTCTTTTCATTGTCAATAAAACACAGCAATCATCTTTCTGGTATTCGCTGTTTTCATCCAAGAGCCATTTGATGGCAGCAATGATTTTTCTTGTTCCACATCCTCTTCTGAACCCAGCTTGAATTTCTGGCAGTTTTCTATTCATGTACTGGGGCAACTGTTGAAGTCATATTCTGCAAATTTTTATTTGCATGAGCTATTAATATATTATCCTACAATTTCCACATTCGGCTGGGTCATCTTTCTTTGCGACAGGTATGAATATGGATTTTTCTTCCTGCTCAGTTGGCCAGGTAGCTGTCTTCTAAATTTCTTGGCATAAACAAGTCAGTGCCTCCTGTGCTTCATCAGCTGTTGAAACCTTTCAATTGATGAGTTGCTGATTCTTGGAGTGTTGATCTTCACTAATGCCTTCAGTGCAGCTTACCCTGATTCTTTCAGTACAATTTGTATTATTTAATGTTTTGCCTATGGAGTCCTTCAGTATTGACACTCAAGCCTTGAATTTGTTCAGTTTTTTCCATTTGAGATATACCGAGTATGTTCCTCTTTTCTGCCTTTTTTAACCCCAGGTCTTTATACCTTTCATTTAGAATGCTTTACTACATCTACTTGTGCAATGGTTTGAAATGATCAGTTCAGCTCTTTTACTTCATAATTTATTCTACTTCCTTTACAGTTCTACATTCAAGAGTCAGATTTAGGGTCTCTTCGGACATTTGTTTGACTTTTTTTTTTCCTTCTGTGTTAGTCTGGGTGAACTAGAGAAACAAATGTATAAACCTGCATATGTATATAAGGGAGAGTTTTATATAAAGGGTAATTTTACATTGAGAGAACATCCCAACCCAGTACAGTCCAAGTCCACAAGTCTGATAATAGCCCCTATGCCCAATACCAGTCTATCAAGTCTTCTTCAAACTCATGAAACACATGCAATAACGCCGAATGCGGGTCGATCACAAGTGGGTAGAAAGTCTTTGGATCCAGTGGGGTGTAAGCCTCTCAGCATTGGCAAGAGTCTCCACGTGGCTTCTCTAGATCCTAGTTTCTGGGCACATCAGGGTAGGTGTATGTGGCTTCTCATCAGGGAGGTCTTGCCGCAGGGACCAGCCTTGTCAGTCGAGTCTCTCAAGCAGCAAGTGTTGTAAGTATAAAATCTACAAGGAAGTAAACGGAGAGAGCCAGTATCTCCGCCTCCAAGAAGGAATGACCACATTTCCCAGAATTCTCAGGAGAAGGCCAGGCCCACACAGAGGTCTCATTGGTTATCTCCAGATTGACAGGCTGGGGACTCCACCCTACACTCTTCATCCTTACTGACACCAGATGAGGAGACTGCCACACCTTCTACCTTGTTTCTTTACAGACCTCTTGCTGTTTTCATTTACGATAGTCTTGATGCCAACCCACGGCTAAGCAGATCCATAGTCAAAAGTGTTCAGTGTATCAAAGTTAATCTTGAGTTGCTCTCGAAGTTCAGATGAAAACTAGTCAAGTTCATATTTTGATACTTAGACACTTATTTGATTTCTTTAGCTTCAACTTGAACTCACATATGAATTGCTTGTTTGGATATGCCATCAGGAAAGACCAGTCACTAGAAAGCACATAATGCTTGAAAAAGTAGCAAAATTTAGGGTAAGTAGCAAAAATTAGGGTAGCCTTTAATGAGTTGGATTGACATAATAACTACAATAATTGACTCAAACATATTAATGATGAAAATAGCGAAGGACTAAGCAACACTTCATCCTGTTATATAGCGCCAACATGGGTTAGAGCTGACTAAACACCACAAACTATAAATTTTTTTGTTTTTGTTTTTGTTTTTTTGGGGGGGTTGCATCACTGCTCTCTGGTGGTGGGAGTAGGAGGCCCAGCCCCACTGCTGGAATTGAACCTCCGTCCCAGTGGGCCGCAGTCCCGTGCACAACCACTACGCCACCGGGGCTCAGCCCACAAACAATAAATTTAGCCAAACAAATATCACTGGCCAAATGTAGAAATCCATATAATGGACTATTACTCAAGAATTTAAAAAATGAAAAACTGGTATAACCATGGTATACCATGATTGAATCTTGAAAATATAATGGTAGGTGAGGTGAGATAAGGTAGTAACAAAAGGCTTCATATTATATGATTCCATTTATATGAAATATCCAGAGTAGACAAATGCATAAAGACAGAAAGTAGCTTGGTGCTTGCCCAAGAGCTATCACTGCTTGTCATTACCTGAGACTAAAAAGGGTGATAAAAGGAAACAACAGGCACCTAAGGACTGGGAGAAGAATCCAGAGAGAACTTCTTTTGGAATTTAGTGCTTTCAAAAGCCCCATGTGTACAAGGAGAATGAGAAAGTCCTGCAGATAGCTTGGCAAAATGTGTCCTCGGAAAATACCTGAGGGGATTCGACACTCTGACTTGAATCTCAAATCTCAGGGCAAGCCGACCTAAGTGTTGAAGGAGATCCTAACAAAAGGCCAGGTTGGAAATGTTTGGAGAGGTTTGCTTGCTGACTTCCTACCTTTCCTTTGGTATTCAAGAAATATCTAAGAAAGCACTATCTGGACACAGGCTGAAAAACGGAGACTTAGCCGGGCATAAGCTAAGAAACAGAGTATGGAAAAATAAAATTTTTCCATGAACTTACAAAAACCCACTCATATAAGAAATCTTACATCAATTATAAAATTAAGCATGCAATTTGAATGGAGGCTAGAGTTTTGTCTTTCAAAAGTGAGAATGAAATCAGGGTATTCCCAGATGAATAAATGCTGAGGGATTTCAAGACCTAGCCCCAACAGAACACTAAAAGGAGGCCTTTCAAGCTGAAAGACATGTTTTCCAAATACAAAATTCTTGATTGACAAATCCTTTATTTCAGTCCTTTAAATATCTCATCTCACTGCATTGTGTCCTCCATGTTACTGAAATGCTTAATATTACTGAGGTATTTATATTAAGAACTATATGTACATACACATATATATTTCAGGGGCAAAAAGTCAACTCAATTTGCCTGCATTTTATGTTTATAATTCTATTTGCTATGCCCTACATGATTCAAAAGACAATTGCATAAAAACGATAAATTTATGTTAACGGACACTCAATATATAGTCATGTAATTTGTGACAACCACGAGGTAAAAGGTAAAGGGGGGACAACCACAAGGTATAGGAACAGTGTTTATATGTTATTAAAGTTAAATTGGTATCGATTTAAATGAGTTTGTTATACATTTAGGATATTAATTATAATCTCTGTGGTAACCACAAAAAAGCTGTCTTTAAAAGATACACGTAAGGAATTGAGAAAGGAAATCAGAAAATCAACCGAACAGAAACATAAGGCAGCATTATAGGAAGGGAGGGACAAAAAAGGCGTAAGAAACCAGCAACAAAATTGTAGACGTAATTCCTTCCTTACTGATAATGACTTTAAATGTGAATGGATTGAACGCTCTTGTCAAAAGGCAGGGATCGGCAGAATATTTAGGAAAATAGGAATTAACAAGCTCATGTTCAAGAAAATATGATCCAAAGCACGATCCCACTTTATAGCCAAAGACTTCTGAAGCCGGAAAAGCCACCTAGAGACTCCTGCCAGCGTCAAGATGCTTGAGAAGCCACAGAGAGGTCCCTGCCAGTGCTGAGATGCTGACAATCCCACTGGATCCAAAGACTTTCTACCCACTGGCTTGTGATTGGCCTGCATTTGATGACATTGCATGTGTTTCGTGAGTCTGAAGAGGACTCTAGAGATTGGTATTGAACATATGGGCTAATATTGGGTTTCTGACCTTGGACTTGACTGGGTTGGGATGTTTTCTTAATGCACAGTTGTGCTTGTGTGTGAAACTTTCTTATACCCATAAGCGTTTCTATGGATCTGTTTCTGTAGTCGACCCAGACAAATACAGACACCATGTAAATAGTTACAGCAGAGACCTGGAGGGGCCATGTAAGTATCCAACAAAATAGATTTTAAGTAAAAACCTGTTACAACGAAGGCCACACAAGACAAAGGGGCCGATTCATCAAGAAGGTGGAGCTATTACATAAACAACTTGGAGTAGGAAAATGCATAGTGACTTTAATTTATTATTGGGAGTCCAATAAGGGAAGAGCAGAGAATTATTTCTTAGTGGTTCAATTGATGCTTGGGGTTATTAAAAAGAACATTGAGAAATCCATAGTGGTGACGTCTGCACAGCTAGTGCCACGAAGGCTGATGAACCTCGAAAACCACTGCCCTGAGGACGTCTTTAAATTTTAATCCAAAGTTGTACCTCACAGTCATTTTAAAACAAAGCAGTATGCTGTGGTTGTTTTGTTGTTGTTGTTGTTGTTGCTGCTGCTGTTGGGTGTCATCTAGGTGATTCAGATTCATAGCGACCCTGTGCACAACAGAACGAACACTTCCCGGTCCTCTGCCATCCTCACGATGGTCGCTACCCTCGAGCCCTCTGGTGCAGCCACTGTGTCAGTCCATCTCATCGCCGGCCTTCCTCTTTGTTGAGGCTCCTCTGCTTCACCATGCATGGCGCCCTTCTCGAAGGACTGGTTTCTCCTGACAATCAGTCCAAAGTATGCTTGATGGAAGTCTCACTCTCTTTGCCTCTGAGGACCCCTCCGACCATCCTTTTTCCAAGATTTGTTTTGGGCAATATACATATTTTTTTACCTTTGAAACATTTTTATTCTTCATATTCGAGTTAAGCGTCGTACAGATGCTAGACCGTGTCTGGGAAGTTGACGTGGCGCCATCCATGAGCTAAAGTTGGCTGAGAAATTGAAATGCAAGAGAAATTTAGGAATAATACTGTTGCTTCTGACTCCAGAACACAAGAAGTCTATTCAGGAAGCACAGCTTCAATGGCCTGCATGAGTCAACACGAAGGAAATCTGTTTTCTAGTTTTTCTAGGCAGTCACACAATTGGCAAGCAAAACCTTTCCCACGACCTATGTCTAGCACACAGGAAGTCAAGAGAAGAAAGAAATGGGGTAGAATGCATATACACTTATGCTTCCTGTACTCTGATTCCATACAAGTTCAGGCATACAACAATTGCTACCTAAGATTTTCATGAAGTCCAAAAGCTGGTAATCATTCCCATCTTAACTTTTAAAAATAATTTTACTCCGTCATGTAAAAATGTTTTTCAGATTTCAAAAGATCGTGTATGACCATCTTCATTGTGCCCAAGGACTTAATAAAATGCACATTCATTTTATTTGTTTCTAAATGTTCCAGTGAAAATAGAAACAATGAACAAAATATACAGTAATCATGATCCCGGACAGCTTTTGTTCTTTTTTTCTCCCATGATAATCATAAAACATAGGCAATGCCAATAAACTCAATTTTTACCTATTTGAAAAATAATATGTTACAGAGCTGTAACCTCCTTAAGGAAGATGACATTAGGTTTGCAACAACTATCTGCTGGGGAAAACACATGACTCATATTTCAAAAATTTACAAAAAGTTGACAAAATATTCTAACAGCCATCTTTATATTTGTAAACAAAGTATCCCACTGGCTTATCCAGTTTCCACTGCATACCATTCAGGCTGCAAAGTGATAGAAATCATCTTTGATTTTAAAAGAACAACAATAATCACTAATTTATGTTCCACACATTACAAGCTAAGGGACTATTTGGGGAGGAGGATGCTGGAGGGGATCAGAAATCGGCAGAGGCTACTGTGCCTGCCTCTCCTTCACTGATCACTGACACCTGACAATGACCTTTTCCTCTGGCACTGCAGTTGCTGTATTAGTCATGATTCTTTTATTCCCTTAAGAGATCAGTATGATCTAGGCCCTATCTGTTTTCCTAAACACATTTGAAACTTCAGACAAAATGGGACTGACTAGGGTGGGTCAGGACAGGGGCACTTTGGGTTTCTATGACCTCCCTAACAGCAGAAGGATCCATCACGTGTCTTTACATGCATGCTGCTATTGGTAGCAGGATGGTACGTGCACCTCCTATTTCAAATACACCATCGGAAAGTGGGTCTAGACAGGGCAAGCGGCAACTGGCTTTCTGCTGTGACCCTGCCTGTCACCAGACCAGTAATACGCTTATTCCTTGGCTTTAGTGAAGGAGTCACTGAATTTGTTGAAGCTCTCTTCCTGCTGCTCCAGTGCATCCCGGAAAATGCCCATCGGTGTCTTCTTCAACCCGACCCCCTCCATTGTATTCGCCAACTTGTTCTTGAAGCCTCGACGGCGCGTGGATGAACATCCTCAGTAAAGGGAAAGTAATGCCAAACACAAAGACCATGACTCCCCCAAACATGGGGATGAGGCGATAGCTAGGCGGCATGACGGTCATCACAAATGTCCTGGGGTACTCCTTCATCTGGCGGAAGATGTCTCTGCGGTGGGCTCCCCACACAAGCCCCATGAACACCGACCACACTGCCTCCGATGATCATGTTGAAGGGGCTCAAGGACCCCACCACGGAAATCATCGTGGCAGCCACCACCGGGTAGTTGGCCTGGACGTAGAGCAGGTTGCTCAGCACGCGGTTATTCCATTTGGAAATGGCTTTGAAATCCGGCCGCGCAAAGTGTTCAGATACTGGGAGGAAGTCGTCCCAGCTGCACAAAGGAGGGACCTCCGTGTCAACGTCTTCCCCTGCTTCCGGCAATATTTTCACTATTCTTCTCCAGCACCACACTATATCCATTCTTCTTCCATCTTCCTAATTCAGTGTCCAACTTTCAAATGCACCTGAAAACACTGTGGCTTCGATCGGGTGCACCTCAGTCCTTAAAGCAGCGTCCCTCTTTCTCAACACTCTTAAGAGATCCTGAGCAGCAGATTTACTCTGTGCAATACGTCCTTTGATCTTTGACTGCTGCTTCCATGAGCACTGATTGTGGATGCAAGCAAGAAAAAAACCCTTGACAGATTCAGGTTCGTCTCTCCCCCACTAAATCGTGATGTTACCTATTGGTCCAGATGTGAGGATTTTAGTCTTCTTTATGTTTGGTCGTAACCTATATTGAAGGCTACAACACTTGATCTTCATCAGCTAGTGCTTTTAAGTCATCCTCACTTTCAGCAAGCAGGAGTGCGTCCTCTGCAGAGCACAGACTGTTAATAAAGCCCCCTCCACTCCTGATGCCACATTCTTCGGCATATAATCCAGCTTCTCCGGTGATTTTTCTCCGCATACAGTTTGAATAAGTATAGTGAGAGGACACAACTCCAATGCACACCTTTCCAGCTTTTAAAACTATGCACTATCCCCTTGTTCTGTTCACACAACTTCCTCCTGATCCGTGTACAATTTCCACAAGAGCACAATGAAGCGTTGTGGCGTGCTCATCATTCTGAAAGCTATCCCGATTTTATTTTGATCCACACCATCAAATGCCCTCTCATAGTCAATAAGACACAAGTCAGCTTCTCTCTGCTCTTCTCTGCTTTCAGCCAAGATCCATTTGACATCAGCAATGATATCCCTGGTTCCATGTCCTCTTCTTAATCTGACCTGAACTTCTGGCAGTTTCCTGTCAATGTACAGGTGTAATCATTGTTGGATGATCTTCAGCAACAGTTTACTTCCATGTCCTATCCGTGATGCTGTTTTCTAATATGAGCATCCCATTGGATCGCCTTTCTTTGGAATTGCTACAAAGCGGATCTTTTCTAAGTCAGTTGGCCAAGTCGCTGTCTGTGTTAGGCTAAGTTGAGTACAGAAACAGTTCAGTGACACTCACATATGTGTAAGGAAGAAATTTATATTGAGGAGGAATTATAGGTCACAAAAGCATCCCATCTATTCTGATATGAATAGATAGGTCCCTCTGCAGACTCATGCAACCATATGCAAAGATGCAGAATGAGGGAAGATGACAGTTTGGTGAGTGCCAAGGTGCAAAGTCATGTGCATCCAAAGGCAATGGTAATTTCACAGGGTTTTGGCAGCAATAAGCATTCGCCAGCAGAAAAATGAGGGGAGAGAAAGAGAGAGAGAGGAAGAGAGAGAGATTCCAGGACCCTCTTTATGAGAAGGCCATGTCCATAAGGAGGCACCCTTAGGTTGTGATCTGATTGACAGGTTGAATACCACCCCTACATTTGTATATATTTTCAAGTTGACAGGAAATTATGTAAATACTCCACTGTCTTCCAAATTTCTGGGCAGAGATGAGTGAGTGCTTTCAGTGCTTCACCAGCCTGTTGAAACATATCAGTTGATAAATCATTAATTCCTGGAGCCTTATTTTTACCTAATGCTTTCAGTCCATCTTTAACTTCTTCCTCCAGCACCATAGATTCTTGATCATGTGTCACTCCCTGAAATGGTGCAATATTGACTAGTTCATTTGGGTGATTCTGTGTATTGTTTCCATCTTCTTTTGAGGCTTTTTGTGTTGTTCAGCAATTTTGTCCACAGAATCTTTCAATATTGCAACTCAAGGCTTGATTTTTTTTTCTTGAGTTCTTTCAGTTTAAGATATGCAGAATGTGTGTTTTCTTTTAGGTTTTTTCACACTTGGTCTTTGCGTGTTTCATGATAACATTTAGCTTTGACCTGCTGAGTTACCCTTTAAAAGGTTCTGTTCAGCTCCTTGACTCCGTGGTTCTCCCATGTGCCTTAGCTTCTCTATGATTAAGAGCAAGTTTTAGAGTCTCTTCTCACATCCACTTTGATCTTCTTTCTATCCTTTCTAATGATCTATTACTTTCTTCATTTATGATATTCTTTTTGTTTTGTTCTGTTTTTGTTTTTGATTTTGGGGGGGGCATCACTGCCCTCTGGTGGTGGGAATAGGAGGTCCAGTCTTTGCTCCTGTGGAGCCACTGCTGGAATTGAACCTCCATCCCAGTGGGCCAGAGTCCCGCGCACAACCACTTCGACACTGGGGCTCAGCCCTCATTTATGAGATTCTTGATGTCTTTCCACAGTGCATCGGATTTTCTGTCATTAGTGCTCAATGCATCTAATCTGTTCTTGCAGAGATCTCAAATTCAGGTGGTATAAATTCAAAGCCGCATTTGGGCTCTTGTGGACTTGCTTCACTTTCCTTCAGCTTCAACCTCAAATTACATAGGAGCAATTGATGGTCGGTTCCACAGTCAGCCCCTTGCCTGGTTTTTAGCTGCTGATGTTGAGTTTCTCCATCATTTCTCCCCACAGGTGTAGTCAGTTTGGTTCCTGTGTGTCCCATCTGGAGAAGTCCATGTGTATAGTTGCCATTTGTGTGGTTGAAAAAAAGGTATTTGCAGTGAACAAGTTGTTAGTCTTGCAAAACTCTGTCATGCGATCTCTAACTTTGTTTCTATCACCATATTTTCCAACTACTGTTTTTCCTCTTTGTTTTAAACTTCTGTATTCCAATTGCCAGTACTTATTAATGCATCTCGTGGCGGTTATGTGCTTATATTAAGTTCATGATTGAGACGTAGGGGTGGAGTCTAGACTGTTAATCTGGAGATAGTCATTGGGTAGCCAATGAGGCCTCTGTGTGGACATAGCTTTCTCCTGAGACTTCTGGGAAATCTCGCGATATTTCCCTCATGAAGATGAGAAGTTATCTTCCCCAGTTGTTGAGAGTTAGTTTCAGAGACGATGAATCATGAATAAGATAAGATGGCAGCATCCGAAAAGCTGGAAGAGCCGGCGGAGAGACCACACGGCTTTGCCTGATGGAGTCAGACCTCTGAAGCTGGGGCGGCCACATGGAGACCTCTGCCAGCGATGAGTTGCTTCTGCTGTTGATGGACCCTGAGCCCTGGAAGCGAGGAGCCATGGGGAGGCCCCTGCCAGCGCCGGGATTCTGCACCCACTGACCTGTGACTTCGTGAGTCGGAAGGAGACTTTATAGACTGATTTCGGGCATATGGGTTAATATCGGATTTATGACTTTGAACTGGACTGGACTGGGATGTTTTCTCAATGTCCTGTTCCTCTTGTATATAAACCTTTTCCTTATATCTATATATGTGTCTATGAATTTGTTCCTCCAGTCTACCTGGACTGACACACATCTTGATTGCATGTCTGATAACTTCTGACTGACATGTCAGTAGAATTCTTCAATTTATTTCTCACTAGCTTTAGTGGTGGGTGCATAAATTGGAGTCATAGTCATATTGATGGATTTCCTTGAAATCAGATAGATATCCTATCACAGGAAGCACTGTACTTAGAGAGCTTGAAATGTCCCTTTTTGACAAAAAAAAAATGCAACATAATTTCTCTTGTGTCTTTCCTAACATAGTAAACCATATGATTTTCTGATTCAAAATGGCCAATACTAGTTCTAGTTCAGCTCATGGGTACCTAGGATATCTATGTTCACACCTGCCATTTCATTTCGACGACTTACAAGTTTCCCGGATTCATACTTAGTACATTCTAAGCTCTGACTATTAGTATTTTTTTCAGCAGTTTCTCTCACCTCCATCAGCAAATGAAGACCCAGGAGCTTCAAAGCCCACGAGCTTTACTCCCTTCACCTCACGTGGTTGAGAAAGCAGCTCTCCTCAGTCACATTGCAAGTGCCTTCTGACACGAGGGCACGTCCTCTGATACTGTTACGGACAATGTTCTCCTTCCATTCATTAGGCCCTCAGTGCTATGCATGAAGTTCTGATTATGAGGAGGTTTCTGTAGTTCTCTCTTCTCCTTCTGAGCCCTTCAGGAAATGAAGGTCCTACAGGATGTAGTCCCACAGGTTGTACTCTGTCCACTTTGCTTTAGTGCAGTTTATTCTGAGAAGGCAGCTCTTCCTCAGTCATTTTCATTAGACGTTGAGCATCTGAAAATGATTCGATCCTACAAACTTTTTGTCAGCTAATTTCTCCTCAGTGTCTGTTCATAGTCTGGAAGCTCAGTTGGAACCGGTTGACTTTGGGTGACCCTGCTGGCATTTGACATAGCTTCCAGTATCACAACAACACGCAAGCCACAACAGTTTAACTACCCCTCCTCAAACAACAACAAAACACAACAACAAATCAACCGCACTGCCATCCAGTTGATTCTGACTTGTCGTGACTATATAGGGCTTCATAGGATGTAAATCTTTAGGGGAAGAGATATCCTCCTCTTTCTTTCCTGATTGGCTTGTGGGTTTGAAGCACAACCTTGCAGTTAGCAGTTCCACACCGTGTTAGTCTGGGTTGAATAGAGAAACAACTTCATAGACACACACACACACATATATATTTATATATATATATATATATATACACGAAAGAGCTTTATATAAGAGTAATTGTAGATTAAGAAAACATGCCACCCCAGTCTAGATCAAGACCATAAGTCTAATATTAGCTCATATGTCCGATACCAAGCTATAAATTCCTCTTCAGACTCATGAAACACATGCAATGATACTGACTGGAGGGCAATCACAGGCCAGTGGGTGGAAAGTCCTGTGGTCTTCATGTGGCTCTGGCCACATCCGAGTAGCTTCATCAGGTGTGTTTTCAGTCATGTCTCTCAGGAAGTGAGCAGGTGTCCCGCCCCCAGCAAGCTATTTATCTCCTTATCACCTTCGAATGAGGTCATCAAGCAGCGACCTGACAGGCTAAACTCCACCCCTTCACCGGTAAATCTGAAATGCACAACAGATGATGTAACTTTCACACACACTTACTAGACACCAGCCGAGCGGGACCCTAGCAGAGCCCTGGTCCAGGGGCCCTCGGAGGCGCAGGAGCGAGCTCAGCGCTGGTGCTGCTGTCTCTTTAAGGGGGCGGGGCTTTAAGGGGGCGGGGCTGTGCCCGGAGGAGGCGGGGAAGTTCCGCCCCCGGATCTCCGGCTTCCGGCTCCTGTTGGGACAGAAACCTGCTCGGAGCCGCGTGGGCGCTACCTTGCCCGGGACCCTCCGCACGCCGCGCCGCGCCGCGCCGCGCCGGGCCTCGCCTCGCCAGGTGAGGCGGCTAGGCCTGCCGAGCCTCTGCGGGGCGGAGAGGAGCCGGGGGCTTCTCCCCGCCGGGCCGCGTGGCTCCGCGGCTCTCCCTGGAACGTTGCCTCGGCTTCCCCGGTTCCACCCGCATTCGGGGTTCCCTTCACTGCCTGGTGGGGAAGAGTCACCCACACCAGTTGCCTTCGTTCAGACGGGCGCCGGCCTGCTTAGTTCCCCCAAGAGCCCGCCTAGGAGGTGCTGTTATGAACCCACTTTTCAGATGGGGAAACTGAGGCCCCGACGGGCCCAGAGTCGCGCCGCGAGAAGCGGCGGAATCGCGGGTCCAGCCCAGGTCTGCCCCACCGCAGGGCCGGTGCCCGTGAGCTCGGCTGGACGCCTCTGGCTCCGCTTCCCTGCCTTTCCCCACCTCCTGGCCCCCAAGTCATGGGCCATCGCCACAGGTGTTCTGAAAGCCCATCCACGCAGCCCCGTGGGCCAATCCATCTCCTCGAAGGTCTCCCCCTTTTTCGCCGCCTCTCCACTTGACCAAGCGTGATGGCCCTTCTCCAGGGACTGCTGTCGCCTGGTGACACGCCCCGAGCCTGTGCGACATCTGCGGAGCAGGCTGGCTGCCCCTTGCCAGTCTGTGGCATCCGTGCTTCCGTGTTCCTCAGTCAGTATCCGACTTGGGCACACACAGGATGCCATGGAGAATACCACCGTGACCATCGTCCTCAAATTAGCATCCTGGTTTTCAATACTTTCAGGCTGTAGTATTCCATTTCCCCCCTTTCTTACAACCGTGCTAATAACAAAAACTCAAAACTCGCTGGCATCCAGTCAGTGCTGACTTACCGCCACCTCGCTGAGGGTTTGTTTCAGAGACTTAACTGCGGGCGGGAGTAGAAAGCCCCGGCTGTCTTCCTGGGAGCTGCTACTGGTTTTGAACTGCCGGCCATTCAGACGGCAGCCCAGCGAGTGGCCACTGTGCCCCCAGGCTCCTCATTTTAATTATCTCATGCTAAGTGCTTTTTTTGTTTAATAAACCCCACTGGAAAAGTCCGTAAGGAAGAACAGTGTCCTTTCTAAAGATAAGAGGGCGGTAGATAGTTTATCTTGTTATTCTCTTGAGTTTATTATTCTTTTCTTTTTAGAGCCTTGCACATTTCTTCTTCATCATTACCTGAAGACCCACTGGCCGAATGGCAGCTGCCGATGACTTGCAGTTTGAAGGTACATCCAGTGGGGACTCACCTTTATGTTTCTGGTCCCTTTTCCACAATCGTGGCAGCAGGTTTTCACCGCTACCCTGGCCCATATTTTAAGGAAAATGATTTCAAAGCTCTTACAAAAAGAATGTTGACAATTTCTAAGTTTTCCTTTTTGCCCGCACCAGTTTTTCTTTCTGTCAGATTCTGTTAACCAGGCAGACCCATGCCTCTTTGCCCGTTGTGACTCCTGGTGATGCAATCGCACAGACCAGAACTGCTCTTTTTTGAGACTGTCGTTCTCAGGGAGCAGGAAGCCTCCTCTTTTTCCTGTGGAGTGCCTGGTGTGCTTACTCAGCGACTTTGGGAGCTTGCAACCCAGCGCCTAACCCACAGCGTGTGGCCAGGACTCTGTCGATGGTGACAGCCTCTGCCATCAATTTAGCACACAGATTCTAGAACATTTTGGGGCCATTCCTCCTCGAGTTCAGCAGGTATTTATTATCACCTTTGTGATTGGAATCGCAATCGATACTGCAGATAAAAAGATACAAAGTAAAATTGGATAGACCCCCAAAAGTAAGTAGTTAGCAGAAAGGATCCCCTCGAGACAGTGGTCAAGCCAGGATTTAAAGCAGGCAGCCTGGCCCCGCGGCCTATGCTGCCTCTGTACTAGCAGGAAGAGAGACAGGATGATGAAGGTGAGAGCCAGCTCATTGGCCAATGCTGTCAGCTCCATCTTCACCATACGTCCTGCCGTGACCCTCCCTGGCAGCTAGGTAAAGGAGGGGAAACACACCTGAGTGTCTGTGCTGGCTTGGGAAGGGGGCGGGGGGGCGGGCACCAAGGCTGATAAACAGTTTTATTGGCACAGAGTGCACGGACCATACGAGTCAGTGCTTTCAATATATTAAGAACAGTGAAGACTGATTTTGGTTCTTTAGTTTCTACTTTCATTTTTGTCTCTATAATTTTCAAAGCGATTGTATGCATCACTGGAAGAAATAACTCACTAAAATTCCTTGAACTTGGATCAAAAACAAGATCTACAGCGGCTACTGGCTGGGGGACAGGTTCTGTGCCGGGGACTTTACATGGATACTATTTCTAGAGCTCCCCAAATTTTCTAAAGTAGATCCTGTACTTCCCATTGCACAGATGAGAAGACTGAGGCTTATGGAGGTTAGTAAGATAGCGGGGCCAGGACGAAAGCCCTGGTTTGACGCCAAATTCTCTCACCTTCCTCATTTTCCTGTGTCAACCTGATTTCTGCATGAGATTTTCCTCAGAGCATCAGACGTCTGCAGCAGAGCTGAGATTGTAGCAGTGTGGCTTTCAGTTAGGAGACCGGCCTTTCTGGTGTGGGGTAGGTCTCTAACGCCCTTGTCCTCTGATTGGTCTCAGAATTTGGCAATGCAGCTGCTTCTCTAACAGCCAGCCCAGATGAGACTACGATCAACATTGAGGAGCCTGGTAAAACCCCAAAGCATCAGCCTGGAACCCCAAGAGGCTCTAGGAGAGAAGAGGATGATGAGTTACTGGGGAACGATGACTCTGACAAAACCGAGGTTTGACTTGCCCTTGAAATGTTACAGTTTATACTTTTTAACTGGTCTGCTGCATAGATTCACCATCCTCTGTGTGCCAGATTCAGTACCGTGTTATTCCGGGTAGACTAGAGAAACAAATTCATAAATACGCATATGGATATAAAGGAAAGGTTTATATATAAGAGGAATGGAACATTGAGAAAGCATTCCAACCCAGTCCAGTCCAAGGTCATAAGTCTGATATTAGCCCATATGTCTGATACCAGTTTATAAAGTCTCCTTCCAACTCACGAAGCATGTGCAATGACACTAGGACAATCACAGGCCAGTGGGTGCAGAGTCTTGTGTATCCAGTGGTGGTAGAAGCATCCCAGCGCTGGCAGGAGTGGCTTCTCTGGTCCCAGAGGTTTGGTTCCATCAGGATAAGCCCGTGTGGCTTCTCCGGCTTCTCCAGTCTCCAGGAATCAGGATCAATCGGCATGTTGCCATCTCATCTTGTCAGTAGTTCATTTCCAAGGAACTGAGTCTCTGGTCTTTTATCTCCACGGGGGTAATAGCGTGAGATTTCCCAGAATTCTCAAAGAAACCATGCCCACACAAAGTTCTCATTGGCTGTCTCCTGACTGACAGACTAGACTCCACCCCTACACTTTCAGTCAAATTGGCACCAGAGTACGTGACTGCCAGAAGGACCGAGCAGTGGCGGTGCAAGGGTGAATCAGGCATGGCCTCTGCCTTCATGGGAGAGGGAAACATAGGCCACATAGGGCATTAGTACTCACAGGAAGTGCGGTGGTAGAGGGAAACGGGGTCATGGGAACAAAAGAAGGGAATTAAGGAAGGCTTCCAGGAGGCAGCAACCCTTAAATGAAACTTGATGAAAAATTTACACCCACTCAGCCAGGGGAAGGGAGCGGGCAAGGGTGATTTAGGCAAAGAGCATGGTTTTAGGGGCAATTTTAGTGACAGAAAGATATGATACAGGCAGGAGAGCCAGAACTTGGACCCTCTGGCGGCAAAACAGAGGTGAAGACCAGAGATGAGCGGGAGCTTGACCTCAGTTACCAAAACCAAGCTCCCTGGCCTTGAGGCCCTTCTAACACATAGCAGCTCACTGGGATGCGGGAACCCGCCCTAGGGCTGTCTAAGGCTGTCAATCTCTGTGGGAACAGCAAGCCTCATTGCTTGCTCTATCTGCAGGCATCTGGTGGATTTGAAACTCTGATGCGTTCGCAGTGCAGGGTGTAACCTACGACCCACTAGAGCCCCAGGACCTCAACCTCCTGAATCTGAATGACATTCTGAGAACTGGGGGACTCCTGAAAGGGTTTAAGCAACAGGCTGGAGAGTTTAGAGATGCGTCTGCAGAGTCTGAATTGGTGGGAGACAGTTGAAATGGCTCCTGCGATGAAGACTGAAGTTGAAAGTGGAGTTGGGCAGGGCGTGGACTCAGCAGGACTTGCTGGACAAAGGGTAAGGCCGGAGGAGGGAAGAGTCTAGGCAGACGTTTAGGTTTCTGAACTGGTTGCCGTACCAGGTGGCTGTGTTTGATCACAAAGGTATATTTTCTTTTTTTTTTTTTTTTTTTTTTTTTTGGCATCACTGCTGTCCGGTGGTGGGAGTAGGAGGCCCAGCCCCACTGCTGGAATTGAACCTCCGTCCCAGTGGGCCGCAGTCCCGCGCACAACCACTACGCCACCGGGGCTCAGCCCACAAAGGTATATTTTCATGTATACCATTTGTGGCAGTCATGTGCTTATGTTAATCTCATGATTGAGATGTAGGTGTGGAGTCTAGCCTGTTAATCTGTAGATAGTCTTTGAGTAGCCAATGAGGCCTCTGTGTGGGCATGGCTCTCTCCTGATACATCTGGGAAATCTCGCGATATTTCCCTCGTGAAGATGAGAAGCTATCTCCCCAGTTGTTGGGAGTTAGTCTCAGAGACGATGAATCATGGACAAGACGATGGCAGCGTCTGAGGAACCAGAGAAGCCACACAGCTTGGCCCTGATGGAGCCAGACCTCTGAAGCTGGGGCGGCCACATGGAGACCTCTGCCAGCAATGAGTTGCTTCTGCCACCTCTGGATGCTGTTGATGGACCCTGAGCCCTGGAAGCGAGGAGCCATGTGGAGACCCCTGCCAGCGCCGGGATTCTGCACCCACTGACCTGTGACTTCGTGAGTCGGAAGGAGACATTATAGACTGGTATCGGGCATGTGGGCTAATATCGAACTTATGACTTTGAATTGGACTGGGTTGGGATGCTTTCTCAGTGCTCCATTTCTCGACCTTATATAAACCTTCTCGACCTATATAAACCTTTTTCTTATATCCATATGCGTGTCTATAAATTTGTTCCTTTAGTCTACCCGAACTTATATGCCATTGTTCTCTTCCAGAAAACTAATATTTCTGTTAATGCTCTATAGATCAAATCCTGATGGCAGCGGAATGCTCAGTTTATAGCAGCCATCCACAAACTTCCGTAAACAGTGAAAACTCTTAGATGCTAGGTGGTCTTTGTGAAACTCTTCTGAAATAATTAAATGCAAAACTTTATGCTAACCTTGATGCCATTATATCCTAGCTGGCAAAGTTGAGACAGGAGCCATGGACACCCTGGTCTTCCAGTACTAATGATTGGGGAACTTTGGTTGTGGTCCTTTAATTTCCCTCAGCCAGGGCTTCTGCACCTGAAAATAGGAGAAAACGGCATCTCGACCATTTCCATGATCACAAAGCTATTACTTAGGCAGTGGTTAATAGCTGCCAGTCACCAATTAATGATCCCTACTTGGATTTCCTCACATCAGTCTCAGAAAACTTTAGAACCAGGTACTATTACTGGAGACGTAGAGTTTAAGCGGCTCTCCCCTGGACACACAAGGCAGGCAGTTCACAGGGACTCACGCTCATCGCTTATGTCCAGCACTCGTCGGAGTGGCCGGGGTCATCAAGACACAGATAATACCATTAGAATAGCTGAGCCGTAGCACGCAGAACAACCTACACATGAAAAAAATCTGCCCTTTATGATTGAGAAGAGGTTGCCAACAGTCCTTGATGGTGAGAGAATTCTTTGGCCTGGTGCTTGGTGCGCTGGTGCTTAGTCGCTGGTCTTGGTAGGGTTGGCAAGAACGGTTAGTGTTCTTGCACTCACCCTCCCCTGCACACGAGCACTGCTGTCCTTAGCACGAGAATACCTGCAGGGCCAGACTGCCCATCATGGCAGAGGCCATCGTGGGGCAGCCTTCGTGGTGAAGGCGTTTCCTCTGCAACGAACAACAGCAACAGAAATATGCCAGCAAAGCTGCCCAGTCCATAGAAATATTCTAATGCCTGAATGGTCTTCAGTGTCCTAGGATGCCAGTCAGGAGTCTTGGTACTGTCCCTGCACTCTGTCATCAAAGAGCCATGCGACAGGGATGATGTCGTCCTCCTCGTGGGCCTTTTCTAACTTCTTGTGGTGTCACAGCAGTAGCATTTCAAGCTTGGAATGCTTCAGAATAAATCAAGATAGCTACATTTTTCAGAATGTGGATGATAAGAATGGCAAGGATCTTGAAGGGCCAGGGGAAGAAGACATTTGCTCTGACTGCTTAGTTTGTGTGTATGTGTGTATTCATATGCAATTGCTTTGGTGAATATCACTATATACCCGTGTGTATAATGTACATACATGAAGACTTCAAAAATGTTGAGGGGAAATGGAATTCAGAGATAAGGAAATTTCCCATAAACTTTTTGATACATAATTGTTCACCTCTAATTGCCCATAATAAAAAGACAAAGCCAACCAATTGCTGTCAAGTCAATTCCAACTCGCAGGAACTCCATGCATGTTCAGCAGCAGATTGCCAGGCCTTTCTTCTGAGGCACCTCTGGGCGCCCTTCAGTGAGCAGTCGATCATATTTGCGGTTTGCACCTTCCAGGGCTCCCTGGCACACAATACATGCTAGATGAAGTATTTCATCAAAACCTCCCTAGAACCCTACCAGGCAGATTCTGTTCGTCCCTGGCGATACAAATGGTTGACCGCTCAACTGCTACATCATTGCTTCCCCACGGGGCTGCTGAACGACCCAGGGCAGCGACAGAAGCCGAAGCCGACCCCCTGTCGCTGCCCTGGGTTAGGAGTTACAGTCCTCAGGCCCGCAGAGAAAGAGATACTGGTATACATTTTTTCTGCAAAGGGAGCTGTGGGCCAAATACGTTTTAAGGCCCTATGTTCCAGATAGACGGTTGATGGCTCGCCTCACTCAAGGCTTCTCAGAGACAGGCCTGTGCACCTGCTTCCAAAAGGCAACAGCCTTGAAGACCCCATGGAGAGGTTCCACGCTGAGCACACACGGTCCCCATGGATTGCAATCAGTTTGATTCCTAGCCTGAGGAGTCTAGTGATTTGCTATTGGTGAGGGGGGAGCTCTGGTAGGGGAGGGGACTACCTGTTGGTTCCCTGACTGTAAGGTCAGCAGTTCAAATCCACAACCTGGTGATCCATGGGAGAAAGATGAGGCTTTCTACTCCGATAGTGAGTCTCAAAAACCCACAGGGGCCGCTCTGCCCTGCCCTAGGGGCTTGCCGTGTGGAATCGATGCGATGGCGGTGATCGGAGTTTGTTTTCCTACGTAGAAGAGACTCGGCATGACCTCATAGCAGATGCTCACTTTATATCAGGCCTGGCTATTGCAAAGTTGGTTTATTAAGGAGGAAGAGCTTGCTCCCTCCCACCCTATGTAGATCAGCGTCTCTTTCTTTCTCTCTGCACAGAGGAACTGGGACAATGTGTCTAAGTTTATGATGTTTGTTTTGTCTTGACTAGTTACTAGCTGGACAGAAGAAAAGCTCTCCCTTCTGGACATTCGAATATTATCAAACATTCTTTGATGTGGACACATACCAGGTGAGTAAACCAGCATCGCTTTTCCTATCACACGTGACAGAGACCTGTGTCTTTGATGGCTAACCCATCAAAGGTTATGAAAGCCTCAGCGTCCTGAAAGCCACCGTACAAAAGTCAAAAAGTCGGGGCGATGAGCATTTGAAAACCACCGTTACTATGAGAGAAACTCTAATTACAGCCTTGCGATTCTGCCGGAATTGAATTTATGAAACCTGAAACACTAACTATCACCATCTTCAGTACACTTCTTGCTATGCTGTCTTCCAGGTCTTTGACAGAATAAAAGGGTCTCTTTTGCCGATACCAGGAAAAAACTTTGTGAGATTGTATATCCGCAGCAATCCAGATCTCTACGGTACGTGTGGTGGCATTTTGACTTTATCAGAACTCGAGTGTGTGAGCTGCCTAGAGAGTTGGATGAGTGCACTGTGGGTGGAATGTGCCAAGTTTTATTTATTTGTTTTCTGAGCTTTAGTAGTCAACAGTGAAGTGTTGGGGGAGAAATGCCATTTGGAAACAGCCAAAGTATGCATCAGTAGGAGAGATGGACTAAGTGGGATGTGATTAGTGCCATGTTGAAAAGTAACACTATCTCTTTTGAAAGTATTCAAGTAGGGCTGAGCCCCGGTGGCGTAAGTGGTTGAGTGCGGACCTGCAGCCCGCAGGCTTGGCGGTTCAAATCCAGCGGCGGCCCAGGACCACCAGAGGCAGTGATGCCCACAAAAACAAAAAAACAAACAAAAAAAAAGAAAGTATTTAAGTAACCTTTGTCCAAGAGGAGGAGTTTCGGTATTGGATTACTGAGGGGGTGAGTGGCGGGCTGGCTCCCCTTGGGAAGCGAGGCAATGGGGACAGGGACATGTCAACGGTACACAACCCAGAACACTTTGCAAATGCTCATGCCTGCGACCCAGCACTTCTTCTACTAGATGTACGTTTCTAGAAACTCATGCATGTACAAGAAAACATAGTGCTTTCTGTGAGGGGGTGACAAGGCCCAGGTCACAGTGGTTTGAAGGATTTCACTTTTCTGTTAAGCACTGAGGACTCACTCAAGAGTGGCAGGCAGACCAGAGAACTGGCAAAAGCCAAGGGCCCGAGAATGCTCAGGGCTTGGCAAGTTTTCTTGCTAGGAATGGTGGCCAAGCCAAGGATGAGCCGTTGAAATAGGGCGCACAGGCATGGTGGGTAGGCAGGAGATGGCGGCCTTGTAGACCACTTGGAAGTCTCCCCCCAGCTGTTGCTGGGTCTGAGTCTTGTTAGGTAGCCTGGGACACAAGGAAGCCACAGGATGCTCTTGCTGTAGTTGTGAGTGTCAAGTCACTTCTACTCAGAGCCGCAGAAGAACTGCCCCCGTAAGGCTGCTGGGCAAGTCTCCAATTCAGGATGCGTCACACGCTCCCACCCCCACCAGACTTCCTATTGGCGTAAGAAAAGTTCCAGACTTTCTAACAGAACTTCTCTGAGCCATCATGATCTCACCTTGGTCCTTACCTCCAGTCTCTGGCTACTTCGGACCTCAAGCTTCCTTACCCTCAGACACATCTCTCTGGATTTTGGGTCAGACACATCTCTCTGCATTTTGGGTCATCGCTTACGCCAATCCTTCATCCTAGAATACTTTTATTTTTTGACTGGGCTGACTCCTGCTTTTCCTTAGAATTCAGATTGGATAAAACTCTTCCTAGAGTTGGTCATCACCCCGTGGGCTCCCATCAGCAGGCTGTCAAAGCACTTAAGATGTTTTGTTGACTGTCTCCCCAAGATAATGGGGTGCCCTAGAAGCAGTGACTCTTTCTGTAACATATTAGTGCTTTTCTGCACCTAACCCAGAGCACAGAGGGTAACTTTGTAAATAATGGCTCATAGACGGACATGATTTTCTTTGCTCTCTAGTTACGTGAGTGCTCTAAATATTTTGTTCACATGTGGTCATATGTTTTGGAGATCTCTCTTTACAACACATAGTCAATTTTGTTTATTCTTTGAAGGTCTAGATTTCTTATCAGGGGAGTTACTTTATTTTTCATTTCTTATGTGCTGTACTGATAGAATCAGTCATATTTAGTGCTGGGCTGCAGGAGAACACTTACAATGTGTGGTGAGTGTGCTGGACTGGGTAGACTAGAGAAACAAATTCATAGACACTCATGTGTAACAGAGAGATAAGTGTATAAGAGAGTTTTATATAAAGGGTAATTGTACATTAAGAAAACATCCCATCCCAATCCAGTTCAAGCCCATAAATCCCAATATTAGCCTATATGTCCAATGCCAATCTTTTTGTTGTTGTTGTTGTTGTTTTTTTGGGGGGGGCAAGCCCGCATGCTGCAGTCCCGCACTCAACCGCTTACGCCACCAGGGCTCAGTGCCCAATACCAATCTATAAAGTTCTCTTCAGACTCACAATGCACAGTGCCAGATGCAGGAAGATCACGGGCCAGTGGGTCGAAAGTGGACCCAGTGGCGTGGCAAACATCTCAGCACTAGCAGGGGTCTCCATGTGATGTCTCCATTTCCCGGGGCACGGGTCTATCAGCATAGTGCCATGCGTCTTGTCAGTATAGAGTCTTCAAAGGAATGAGCAAAGATAAGTATCTTCTTCCTCCAAGGAGGAAATCCGGGAATGCCCAGAACCCTTAGGGGAAAGACAGGCCACACAGACCTGATTGGCTATATCCCGATTGACAAGCTAGACTCCACCCCTACACTTCTAATCCTCAAATTGACATCAGCTGATGTAAGTGCCACACTGAGGGAGATTAGTAGTCTTTGGGGTGTGGGGGGAGGATTGCTGGGTGCAGTCTCTGAACTGAAAGAACTCTGTGGCACAGTGGATTACATTTTGAACTGCCAACTGCTGGGTCAGCAACCTGAACCCAGCAACCACACTATGGGAGAAAGATGAGGCTTTCTGTTCCTGTAAAGATTTAAAGTCTTGGCTGAGCCCTGGTGGTGTAAGTGGTTGAGTACAGGACTGTGGCCCGCGGGCTTGGCGGTTCAAATCCAGCAGCGGCTCTCCAGGAGCAAGGCTGGGTAGCTCCCATGACCACCAGAGGGCAGTGATGAGCCCCCCCCCCCCCAAAAAAAAAAA
>PVJH01009379.1:0-34508 GCA_004026705.1 Nesogale talazaci | reverse complement strand
GTGTGCCCTCTTTCTCCTTATCTGGTCTAAAGGAACACCACAAGTGCTGCCCGTAAGCTGACACAGCCACTATTGTATCCCCATTGTTCCACCTCCTCGAGAGCCCTGGCGACTTAGTGGTTTTGCAGTCCACATGGTCAGTAGTTTGAAACCACCAGCGGCTCTGCTGGATTAAGAATGGACTTTTTGATTGCGGCCCACAGGGCTGGTGGTTCAAATCCAGCAGCAGCTCTCCAGGAGCAAGCCTGGGCCTACTACTCCCAGAGGGCAGTGATGTCCCCTCACCCCCCCAAAAAAAACGAAGAATGGACTTTCTAGTCCCATGAACAGTGAGAGTCTCAAAAACCCACAGGGGCTTGCGCGGAGTCAGCGCTGACTAGATTTGACAGCGTTGACAGCGATTTTGGTTTGGTCTTTTTGAGTCTACCTTAGGTCTAGCACTCTGCAGCCCTATGTCATAGTTTAGTCCTCAGGGACCTTGGTAGCCTTTCCCTTCCACAAGACATCATTCTGGTTCATCACACCATGCTGACTGGGTCTGGTAAGGAAGAATCATCCTTGACTCTAGACAATTTGGTAAGACGGATGTATGCTCAAGGTGGGAAATTAACCTAAGAAGGGTTCAGATGCCTTCCACTTGAGCGAGGTTCCTAGAAGTCCAAGGTATTGGGCATGTTGAGATAATTAAGGGAAGGATCAACAAACACGATTACCAAATTCACTGCCACCAAGTTGATGCCAGCTCATAGTGACCCAATAGGGTGGACCTGCCCCGTGAGTTTCTGAGACTAGCTCTTGACAGCAGTAGAAAGCCCTGTTTTCCCTCCCGAGGAGCCGGCTGGTGGTCTTGAACCGTTGACGGTGCAGATGACTGCCCAGTGAGTAGCTACACGTGAAGGATACGTTGTGGCTTCTAAACCCTCCTCCACCTAAAAAGGAGGCACAGTGCTTGGTGACCCTCTGGATTTGGGGAGCAGCATATCCCTCCTTGGGCTGAGGGGGTCTTTATCAAGGAGCTTTAGAAGCTTCTAAATGGAACCAAGAAGGCTCTGCCACAGATTCCGGCTGCCATGCAAGCCGCCCCGTGACATGGGGCATTGATCCAGCCAATGCCAGGTGCTGCAGATGTCAGCCGCAAATGCTGTTGGGAGTCCCTAATGGGTCACAGTGCAGACTTCTAGGATTGGGGAGTCAAACTCTGCCATCCTCTGTAGATAACTGCTGCCCGTTAGAGGAACAGCTTTTCGTTTAACCACGAGCCACCAAATCAACTGTAGCTTGAGCTGCCCATCATGCAGGGGCTCTTGTCTGTTTCACAGAGTCATGGAATCAGACATGCATATCAGCACTCCATTATGAAATGGAGCTGGTACCTACAACCTGGGGATTGAGTAGTACCTGAAGACACAAGTGCGTTTCTTGAAAAAGTGGTCCCGATGCATGTGGCCTTCACTCCTGTGTCATTACCTTCTCCTTTCCAGTCTGCATGTACGGCCTCATCAGGACTCCCTGGATCAAAATCCCTGAATGGTTTAAGATGTGTAGGTACCAGTTTGACAAAGGCTAGGTTAGTATTATATCAACTTTGAGGTTAGGTTTTTCAGTGGTTTGACAGACATCCGCCTTATTGCTCTCCCATAATCATGTCCATGATGTGGTCTGACGTGATCAGGCAATCAATTGTATGGGGAATTTTCTGCATCCGACACATATGGATATTCTTTTTTTTGGGGGGGGGGGGCAATCACTGCCCTCTGGTGGTCGTGGGAGCTTACCCAGTGCTGCTTCTGAGAGCTTTCACTGGATTTGAACCGCCAAGCCCACAGGCTGCAGTCCCGCACTCAACCACTTATGCCACTGGGGCTCATCCCACATATGGATATTCTTACAAGGGTCCCACTTGCTCTGGGTCTTGTGTCTGACTCATCGTCGTCGTCGTCTGACCTTCAGTTCTTGAGAAGTGAGGCAGGAGCTGGCTGTTCAACCTTCCAGGTTTGAGTTTGTCAGTCCCTGTAACCACAAGGGTCAGTAGACTCCAGCTTAAACCCATGGGCTTGGGACTCAACAGCTTCCACAACTCTGTGAGCCATTTCCTTGAACTAAAACTCTCGCTGCTTTTACAAGGAGCCCTAGTGGTGCTGTAGGATACGCATTGGGCTGTTGACCACAAGGCTGGTGGTTTGAGCCTGCTAGCCACCCTGTGGGAGCAAGATGAGGTTGTCAGCTCCCCAAAAGATACAGACTCGGAGAGCCTACATAGGGTCAAAATCATGGTGGTGGGTTTGGTTTTAATATCTTCAATATGTACACATAGACATGTTTCACTGCTTTTGCTCCTGTAGAGCACACACACACACACACACACACACACACACACACACAGCCCTGGTGTAATGGTAGATTCAATGGATTCCACTCAGAGTGCTCTGCTTGCTGCACTTTCACTGGGGAAGCACTTCACTGATTTCAACTGTCCTTTTCTGATATTGACATTTGGCACTGAGATAAGGGAAGGAATCTTTTCTTCTGATATTTTGATAGTGAAAAGGTAACAAAATCTGTGCCCTTCATGTACACTGGTACAGATAGGAACGGGAAACACAGGGAACCTAGGACAGATGTTCCCTTCAGGACTAGTGCCACGAAAGGCGATACGAGGAGCATGGAAGCAAGGGGGTACAGAAAGGGGGAGCTGATTATAAGGATCTACATAAAACCTTCTCACTGGGGGACAGACAACAGGAAGTGGATGAAAGGAGACCTCAGACAGTATAAAACATGACAAAATAATAATATTTTTTAATTATCAAGGATTCATGGCAGGGGAGTGGGTGAGGAACTGATCTACAAGGACTCAAGTAGACAGCCAATGTTGACGACAGTGATGACGGCAACAGATGTGCAAATGTGCTTGACACAACAGGGATATCTGTAGATTGTCATCAGACTTGTACAAGCCCCCAATAAGATGATTTTTAAAAAATTATCCTCCAATCAAAGAAGCTATAAACAAATCAGTTGTTTATTTATCTAATTGCGGAAGATGTTTTGGTCTTTGCATTTTGCAACATCCCCCCCCCCCAAGTCTTTACAGCAGCTAATTATCCAATTGTGTATATTGACCTTTGAAAAGAGAAACTTTGCATTAATGAGTGTTGAGTGTATCTAACCTTCATTTCCTTGCTTGTGTGAGAAAGGTGAGGGAGGTAAGGTACTCCAAGCGTCTGCACATGGCTGCTGTGTTTTCTGGTCACTGAGTTCCCTGGTCGTCTTCGCAGGCCCCTTTTGGATCTGTGCCACCTTGGTCTTTGCCATAGCCATCAGTGGGAACCTCTCCAACTTCCTAATCCATCTGGGAGAGAAGACCTACCACTACGTGCCTGAATTCCGCAAAGGTGAGTGGATAGCCTTGCCTCGCATGGAACACTTTCAGTACATCAGCGCACTTGCTTTTACCCCTGTGAATTCTAGGCCCTTCTCCTCCAGGGCTTTTACCCCTGTGAATTCTAGGCCCTTCTCCTCCGGGGCTGCAGACCCTGCTTTTTTGTGTTCAAGGGCTCAAACAGTCCAATTGTCACAGCATGTACCGCCTACTGGTCGTTATACATCCACACAATCTTTTGGAAAGCTGTTGGATAAAATCTAGTAGCCACTGAAATCTGTTTTAAGAAAAGTGTACAAAATAAGTGTAAAGCAGTGTGCATGAAGGTCTTGTGTTATGTGCACTTGTACAGATGCTGGCAGCAGTTGGGCATTATTGTTTAAGGTGTGAGGGCTGACCTGGCTGGAGTAGCCTGTGGCCACTACCTGCAAAGCATCTAGACAAAGAGTGAGTTAATTACAAATATCTGGAAGGAGCCTTGGTGGCAAGTGGTTACAAAGCAGTTGTTTATCTGCTGACCCTAAGGGTTTGGCAAAACGACTCTGAGGAACTTGCAGGTGACAAACTCCTCTAAATGAAGACTTGTGACTTTTGTCAAGAGACCAACTGCCCTGTGCTGTGCCACTTTGTCAGTTCTCTGGCTCCCCCACCAGCCTGGGCTCTGGAACCAGACCCCTGACTTCACACTCCAGCTCATGACTCTTAGTCCCAGAGCCCTCATCAGTGACAGGAGAAGCACGTGAACCCGCACTCTTGGGCTATCTTGAGGATAAAGGAGCCCTTGCACTACAGGCTGGCTGCAAAGTGCAAATCTGATCATTGGCAGTGAGTTTTTGAGTTTGTCGCCCAGTGGGTCACACGTTGGACTGTCAACTGCAAGCTCAGCAGTTCAAAGCCACCAGCCGCTCTGCAGGGGAAAGATGAGGCTGTCTGCCCCCGTGAAGAGTTACAGCCTCGGAAACCCACAGGGGCAGTTCGTCTGTCCTGTAGGATCGCTGTGAGTCAGAATGGACTCGATAGCTGTGGGTATTTTAAGATGACAGCATTGGCACATGGAAAGAATACAATGTATAAAAAGGAATGCAGTTAGATATCAGTGCTGTTTCCATCTGTACATATGCATATCTGTACATAGCTGTGCCTTTGTGTGTCTAAATAAAACCACCTTTCCTCCTTTCCTCTCCCGTTTCCTTCCATGTCCACTTTCCCTCGTCTTTCTTCATGAGGGACTCAAGCCAAGTTTAAGAGTCAGGCCTGGACTCGGTCCCAGCCCCACTTTCCAAATGACCTTTGGCTCTAGTTTATCCCAATAAAGCCCACCCTTAGCTATAGACCTTCCTTCAAGAAGCTCAATGATTAGGAAAGAGAACCAAGTTTTCATAAACAATGTGCGTGTCCCTCTCAATTCAGGGTGTGTACCAGCTCACGGAGCCATCCTGCCTGGGCGTAGGACCTCAGGAGCATCTTTGGCTTGGTTGGGCAGGCCAGTGGCAGGTGGTGGTGGGGTGTATGCTCCAGTAAGATAGCTGTTGGGGGCTGAGCCCCGGTGGCGTAGTGTTTGTGCACGGGACTGCAGCCCATTGGGATGGAGGTTCAATTCCAGCTCCACAGAGCAAAGGCTGGGCCTCCTACTCCCACCACCTGAGGGCAGTGATGCCCCCCCAAAAAAAGATAGCTGTTGGACCCAGCAGCAGACAGGTTTCCATTCTATGTTAAGAGTATGGTCAGACCTGGGTTCAGGTCCTGCTGTACTACTAAGTATGTGAACTTGACCAAACCAGTTAAATTCTCTGATCTTGTTTTCTTTTTAAAAGGGAAATATGGATTATATGCAGTAATAGAGCTATGTGTTAGCAAATAATATGAAAAAGAATTCATTCTTGGTTGGGCATTGTGTTAGTCCAGGTAGACTAGAGAAACAAATTCATAAACACTCATGTGTATAAGAAAGAGTTTTATATACAAAAGCAACTACATTAAGAAAACATCCCAACCCAGTCCAGCCCAAGGTCATAAGCCCAATATTAGCCCATTTGTCCAATATCAGGTTATAAAGTCTTCTTCAGACTACTGAAGCACATGCAGTGATGTCGAATGCAAGATGATCACAAGCCAGATGGGAAGCATGCCTCTGGGTCCAGTGGCGTTGTAAAGATCTCAGCGTTGTCAGGGGTCTCCAAGTGGCTCTTCCAGCTTCAGAGGTCTGGTTGCACCCCTGGGACTTGTCTGCCTCAGGACACCAGGGTAGCCTCATGTGTCTTCTCCCCAGAGATGTCTCGCAGGAAGTCAGCCTTGTCAGTTGAGTGTCTCCAAGGAAGTGAGCTGAGCATGATAGTGTCTCTGCCTCCAAGAAGAAATGGCCACATTTTCCAGCATTCTCAGGAGAAGGCCACGCCCACACAGGTCTCATTTTCTATCTCCAGATTGACAGGCTGACTCCACCCTTACTCTCTTATCCTCAAATTGACACCAGATCAGGTGACTGGCACAGGTATTTATGTATCTCTGTTCCAAGTATGGAACCCTGGTGGTGCTGTTGGCCAGTGCTAAACACAAAGGTTGATTGTTCAAACACACCAGCCGTTCTGAGGGAGGGAAATGAGGCTGTCAGCCACTGTAAAGTTTGACAGCCGCAAAAACCCTTTATTGGGTTGTTATGTATCAGTTTGGTTCCAAGTACATCTGTTTTTGACTCATTTGATTCTTATATCTTATAAGGTAGTATAGCTGTATTCCTATTGTACAGATGAGGGAACTGAGAGAGAAAGACTAGGTAACCCACCACCCAGGACTGCACAATGTGTAGCAGAGCTCGGGTACGAGCCCACGGAGTCCGGGTGCGGAGTTCGTGCCCTTGTGCATACTGCTTTGCCTCTTAATGAGTCCTCTGGCCGACAGCTAGCTCCTTGTAGCTAGAGTCATCCTTCCTTCCCTTTCTCGTCATTCCCAAAGACAAGACAAAACATCCGGGACATTGCATTTGGCTAACTGAGGAGTTCCCAGGGCATCAAACCTGCTCTGGGAGCTAACGCCATTGGACAGTCATGCGTCTTGACCAGAATCTGGCTGTCATTGCCCAGTGTGCCTTTGTTTTTGCCAAGAGCATTAAGTGAACTACCTGCTGGTTTTCCCAGGGGGAAGGACTGGCGGGCACTGCCGGCCTGGCCACGCTTGACGAGCCTCCGCTGTGGACCAGGGAACGGCATCTTCTGGGGCGTGCCACTGCAGGAGGAGGACGAGGAGGAGAAGGGCCTGACACTGAGCACTGCTGCTCAGGGGAGCCCCGTGGTGGCATCTGTACCACAGAGGCAAAAGTGTGTAAAGAAGAAAGTGAAACTGGAGGCTATTTCCAGCTATTCATCAATGAGCTGGAACTCCCCGTTGCAGAGACAGGAGGAACTGGAAGCAGCATGCAGAGCAAGTTAATCTGTACCCAGGGCATTTTAATAAATTTGCTTAGGAAATCAATGTCAGCTCTTGTTAGACTAGGAAAGAGGACGTGTTCTTCCAAGGGGATAGTTGACTTTTACTTGATGGAAATGCTCAATATATTTAAATCCAGGTAGCGTGGCCCTCTGAAGTATTTTCAGTCACATAAGTCTGCCGTTTAATAATATTAGCTGTTAGTTATTAAAGAAAGGTTACGAAACCCATTTGAGGGACTGCTGGTCTCTCCACAAAGACACATGCTCTAAAGAGTCCTGAGTTTGACAAGCACACATAGTGCCCTCAAAGCAAGCCGGAAGAAAGCCCTGGCGGTCTCTCCTGCACAGAGTCACAACCCCGAATGGGCTCGTTCTCCTCTGTCCTGTCGAGTCACTGTGAGTTGCAATCAGTTGGTTGGCAGGGAGCAGCGATAGCAAGCACACGGTGTCGGCAGAGCTCTCGGTGTGAGATGAAGGCGTGGCGGGGATCACAGCCTGTGTCTTCTCCTCCTCAGTGTCCATAGCAGCCACAGTCATCTACGCCTACGCCTGGCTGGTTCCTCTCGCCCTCTGGGGGTTTCTCCTGTGGCGGAACAGCAAAGTCATGAACATCGTGTCCTACTCCTTCTTGGAGATCGTGTGTGTCTATGGATACTCACTCTTCATCTACATCCCCACGGCAGTAAGTATCAGTACTGAGGGAGCAGATGCTGGGGGATTGAATATTCCAGGGGCATCAGTTTTTCCACCCTAGCGCCAAAGCAAAACACCCACCCGAAAAACACCCAGCAGCCTTAAAAGTTCAGCATGGGTGGTGCCGGCGCGCCGAGGGCCATGTCTCCATCTTGAGCCTCTGCCTCCCTTCACGGGGGTGGTAGTTCTCCGGGCTGCCCTGAAAAACCGGAAAGGCATGGCTGGGGTCCAGCAGCTGAGTAGTTGCAGGGCCTTTGCAAACATCCATGCCTGGAGGGAATCCCTACCTCCCTGAAGGGCCTCCAAAGATCCTCTTTCTGCCCCCCTCCCCCCGCCCCGTCTCTTCTTTCAGATACTGTGGATCATCCCCCAGAAAGCTGTTCGTTGGATTCTCGTCATGATTGCCCTGGGCCTCTCCGGCTCGGTCTTGGCAATGACCTTCTGGCCGGCTGTTCGGGAAGATCACCGACGCATTGCCGTGGCCACGGTTGTGACGATCGTGCTGCTTCACACGCTGCTGTCTGTGGGCTGCCTGGTATGCTCTCACTCCTGACTTCTCCTGGGGCCTTCACGTGCAGGTGCTTAACGTCCTCACATCCTTAAAGTTAGGATGGTCCCTTTAAAACAGCTCTGTGAAACAGTTATCATTTTACATCAACTCTGCCAAGTGGGAAGAGGTCAACTTAGGAGAATTTCATTGTAACCTCTGGCCTTAGCTTAATTTCAGACATTTGGTTAAGATTGAGTATCTGGGGCTGAACCCCGGTGGTATAGTGGTTATGCGCGGGACTTCAGCCCACGGGATTGGCGGTTCAAATCCAGCAGCAGCTCTCCAGGAGCAAGACTGGGTCTCCCACTCCCACCAGAGGGCAGTGATGCTCCCCACCCCACCCCCCAAAAAAGGTTGACTATCTGGCCAGAGGAAGGATGGGTAGACAAGGTCTGTAAATGAGATCGAGGGACGGGACTCCAGGGCACCCTGCCTTTGCTGGTTTTTCTATACATAGGAGAGAGAAGTCAAAAAGAACTGCTATAAAATTATGGACACCTCGATTTAACAAAAACATCAAAGTCTATTGCTATTGTTTCTCAGCATATCCTCCATCTAGGTCAGTACAGTTCTGAAGGTCGCGCTTTCATTTTTCTGACCCTTCCTTAACGGAGTCTGTGATTTATGCTGTGAGGGGAGAACAAAGACCACAAGTGGCAAGGTCAGAGGTGTGGGCTGGATGGAGGAAGGCTTCTCCGAGAAAGTCTGCATAGGACAGCTCTGTGCCCTTGAAAAACGAGCCTGTACAACTTCCCTGGTCTTTTTTTTTTTTTCTTACCTATTGTTTTGTTTTGTTTTGCTTTTAAATCCTTTTTAATAAGCTCCCTTGATCATCCTGTGTTCTTTGAGAACATCAGTCAAGATGCTCACTCCTCTGGAGTCCCCCAAAGCCTCCCCTAGAACCTAGGGAGGTCGTCTCTCTGCCTTGGATTTCATTCACCCCCTAGATCTCCGTGAAAGCCACTGTTGTCTTGGGCTTTTTCCTTGAAGGTTCCCTTCATGAGATTTAGACGAGTGCATTGTTGAGCGCACTGATCAGCCACCCCTCACTGATGCCGACATGTCTGGACACGTTTTGTTTGGAATAAACCCTAGCATTAGAACCAGGTAGCAGTGCTCTTTTACTTAACCCTCAAAACTCCAAAGACTTTTGAAATGTAAAGCTCCATGAATAGAAATATTGAGAATTCAGTCAAATTGAGTTATGTTAAGGGTAAACAGTGTTTAAAATCATACCAGGTTTTTAGGTGTCTCTTTAGGGGGTGCGTGTGGCTTGTGAACCTAGATTAAAGGCCAGCCCTGCCCCTCATTGGCTGCTTGAGCTTGTCTAACTTCTCTGAATCTTAATTTCTCAACCTGTCATGTGGTTATAACATTTCTGTTTACACTGTGTGCAAAAAAATTTCTGTCCATGCCCTTAGCAAACCCTGATGTGCTTCTTTTTTAAAAAACAAAACAAGGTAAACCCAGTAATGAAGGAAAGGACAGGCCGGTGAGGGGCTGTCTTGAAGCACCTAGAATATGTGTCCATAGCCCTTGTCTAGACCTTGAGTCACTTTTTTCAGTTGTGGGAATATTCGACACCAGCTGGTCTTTGATGTCTTTGCACAGACATCATTCTCATTCACAGATCCCTTTATTTTATCGTTGAGCCTCCCACAAAGCCCCAGGTTCTGACGAGGAGGCCCCTTGTCTGTACATTTCACATGTGCCTTAGACTTAAGCTCTTTGAACGGGATGGTTGGCTTGATTCCTGGGAGAGGGACATTATCCATTTCTGGCATTCATACCTCTGGGTCAGTCCCTTAAAATGCTGCTGTGGCCTTCTGACTGCTGAAGAAGAATCTCCTTTCCTGTATAACAGTGTCTCCCTACCACCGTCCCCCTCTCCTGCTTTCCCCTCTCTTCCCTGACTGAGAAGTTGGTGAGCAGGGGGAGGCAGGAGAGAAGCCGCCACACTGCTCTGTCTTTGAGGGCTAGAGAAGAGCAGGCAGATAGGATGATGGAGCAGGGGGTGTTCCCTTCGTAGTCTCAAGAGTCCATTTCTATGGTACCTGTAGCCGGATCTTTGGCCTCCTATGCCTGTTCCTCCCTTTTGGGGAAATGGCACTGCAGACAGTTTTTACTTACTCCTGCTGCCCGTGAACTTCCTGAAAGAACCTGGTAGTGAAGTAGAAAGAGCACTGGCCCGGGAACCCTCCACATTGTGAGCCTAGGCAAGGGGCGTGCATAACTCTCAGAACCTGGGCTTCCTCACCGGCCAAAGAGATTGGAACCTCAGGAGCTTTCGGGAGACTCAGTAAGGTGGCTGGGCTCTTTAGACGTTAAGAAGTCATTCAAAGAACGCCATGGACTTGGAAGCTAGCAGGGCTCGTCAGTGGCTTATTCCTCCTTGGGGCTCTAATAGGCATTTTCCAGGACCACACCCCAGCGAGTCTCCCACTGTAAAGACGGTGCACTTTGCGTAGTGACTAGCTGATTCTCACTGTCATCGTGTCGTCTTGGATTTCTTACCCATCCTGAGTGAGCAGAGAAGGCAGGAGGAGAAAAAGGACTGCCTTTGATCCGCCCTAATCAGGGCAGGGCAGGGCAGACCGGGCCATGGAGCACAGAGGTAGTGGCCAGTGCCAGGGCCCCTACTGTGTGTCCATTGCTTCTTGGAGAGGAGGCCACAGTTTTCTCCTTAGCAGGCGAGCTAACCTCTGGTCAGGGCCCTGCCATGCCTAGGCCTTGCGCTTCACGCTGGAGATTGCCTCCTCCTTTCTCTTCTGGAGGAGACAGACACTGCAAGAGAAAGCAGCCCCAACCACCCCTCCTGCTCCCCACCCCCCCACCCCCGCTTTGGCTTGTGCCCCGCTCCGCCTCCTCCCTCAGAAAAAGGAGCTGCTCGTGCCATAGCGACAGCTTCCCTGTTGTTAGGGTGGAATGTAGGCTGGCAGCATGAACAAGCCACACAACCAGAAAACATTATTATTATTATTATTATTATTGTCAGGGCAGAGCGGCAGTGGCCGGGGAGTTATTTGAGCTGAGGGACACCGGCTGAGCCAGACAGCTTGGCTTTCACCTCTCCCCAGGGACACCCGGGCAGGGTGGGGGTGTTGCCTTGGTGCGGTGAGGCATGTGATAGCCCCGCATCTGCCGAGGTCCCTAGGCACTTCCATGTGTAAACGATCTCTAAGCTTGTTCTGGAGCACACCTGGAGTACTGGCCAGGGAGCACCCAGAGCATGTGGCCTTGGCCCTGGGTTTGGTATGCGGTGGTCCGAGGGCACCACAGTACTCGACTCACAGTGCCCGGGTGGTCGTGGCTGCTATGGCAGCAGCCCGTGGCTCAGGGTGACCCTGTGCATTCCAGTCGTCTTGGCTGTAATCTTGCTGAAACAGGTCACCAGGCTTTTGTTCTGTGGAACCACTGGGTGGAGCCAAGCTGCTAAGCAGATTAGTGGCTGGTTGCAAAGGGCTTGTGCCACCAAGGCTCCTGCCACCACACCGAAAACCAACCCCTGCCGCTGGGACGATGGTGACTCATAGCGGTCTCTCTAAGGTGGTTAAGCCTGTAAATCTCTACTGGAATTGAGAGCCTCCTCTTCGTCCCCTGGGATCCCTGACTTGGTGGCCAGCCTACACCAGCCAGCCCCGGCCACCACACTAGTGCCACACTGCAGCGTGGTGGAAGGCAGGGCATCGACTTTGGAGCTGGCACCTCTGGATGCAGATGCTACGAGACACGTGTCCGTTGTGTAGCCTCTGGGGACACTTAACTCTGGCCCACAGCGCTCTTGTCTTCAACAAAGAGCCGTGCCCTGCTTCAGGGCTCCGCGCAGCCTGAGACGGCGGTCTCTGCCTGGTGTACAGGAAGCACTCCCCAAAGGAATGCTGTGGTGGTTCGCACATATTTGTGAAAGGGACCAATCATGGGATGGTCGCTCGTTCAAAGACAGACCCCCGGAGATCACCTTTCCCAGCCCTTTCATTTGACAGAGAAGCAAACGGGGGGCACACAGAATGGGGTCTCAGAATGAACTGGAAGTGGAGCAAGGTTTCAAACCGGCACCTCCTGGCTCCCTCGGCCTGGTGAGGGTGTCCTCCAGTCGTCCCCGCCCCTCATGGGGCGTTGTGGCTGAGGACTTGCGGTGGGGCCCTGTGCCCACCTTCAGGGGTCCTGTCCTCTCCCTGCTGCAGCAAGGAGACTAGGATGGAGAAGGCCTTCCAAAGTCAGGGCGTCTTTCC
This sequence comes from Nesogale talazaci, assembly GCA_004026705.1. Taxonomy (NCBI): domain Eukaryota; kingdom Metazoa; phylum Chordata; class Mammalia; order Afrosoricida; family Tenrecidae; genus Nesogale; species Nesogale talazaci. Next base: position 22,226 of record PVJH01009379.1, on the reverse strand, counting down.
AGGACTCTTGACAGGCTCGGCGGAAAAGGCATCGGGGACACTTTCAGGTTTGGGTAGGCTGGGGGAAAGTGCCACCGGAAAAGGCATCGGGGACACTTTCAGGTTTGGGTAGGCTGGGGGAAAGTGCCACCGTGTTGTGCTGCTGCCCCCTTTTGGCTAACAGGGAGCCGAGCTGGTGACAGGGAGCAGAGCTGGTGACATGCTTCTCCATTTGGTGGGGTTTTTTACCTTTGACTTTCTGAAGGTATAGGAGCTCTGGTGGTACCGTGGTCACGCTTCAGGCTGCTGTCTGCAAGGTCCGCAGTTCGAAGCCACCAGCTTCCCCACAGGAGGAAGTCGGGGTCTTTCTCCTCCTGTAAAGAGTTACTATCTTGTTAACCCACAGAGGCCTGTACGGTCGCTATGACCGTCAGAATCGACGTGCTGTCCTTGGGTTTGGTCTTTGGCTTTTCCGAAGGCACTGGCAGGGGGGCACTCACAGATTCCCTCCCATGTGCGCAGCCAGCAGACAGTGGCTTGTGAGCCAACCGCTCTTTTGGGCCGGAGTTAGGAATCTCAGGCCATGAGACATAGGTGGACAGGTTCACCTCGCAACCATCCCACTCCACGCCTGTCTCACGTGTGACAGTGAAATTGTAGGCGATAAGTGGGGCCCTCATCCAACCGTTCGACTCCCGGCTGGAGAAGAGTGAGGTGAGGCACGCCGCCGTTCTGGTGGAGGTCTCCAGAGAGTCGGCAGGTCTCTGCAGAAGGTGTGCGCCTCGTGCGAGTTGCTGGTGACACAGAGATGAAGGCAGTGGGTAACACACACACACATACACACACCCGCACGCGCACGTGTAAGGCTACAGAATGTAGTGCTCAGGAGCTTGGGAAGAGAGCCCTGGTGAATCAGTGGTAAAGCACTGGCTTTGAAAAGTTGGCAGGGAACGCGCCCAAGCACCGCATGGGGATTGAGCAGAAGGCGAGCTTCTGTAGGACCACAGTCTGCACACCCTGTAGGACAGGTCTGCTCCGTCACACTGGGGCTCAGAACGGACTCCCTGGTGCCTGCTCTTCCTCAGCCAGGTGCACTTCCTCCCGGGGAAGTCTCTGCTCGTCAGGGTCTTCTCTTGTCAAACGAGGGCCTTGGCCACTGTCTCGCAAGGTTCCTGTGAGGCCTCAGTCAGCTCACTAAATGGACAGTGGAAATGGAAGCCGCTTTAACTAGCGTGGAAGTCATTTGGGGTGGCAGCACAGCTGACAGGGAAGCAAAGGGTCCTCTCGCGGCCAGGACTGTCGCAGTGGAGTCCCGAGACGTTGTTTCTTACCGCCCCTTGTTCTCTGTTCTTCCAGGCGTACTTCTTTGATGCGCCAGAGATGGACCATCTCCCACCTACAGCGACTCCAAACCAGACCGTGGCCGCAGCCAAGGCTAGCTGAGCGCAGGTAAGGGACACTGGTGAGAACAGAGCAAACCTAGCATCCACACCTTTGAGCTTTCTGTAACAAGTGGGTGTGCATGTGGGTGTATATGACTGTGTCTATATATGCATACCTACATATGTATCACACATTCTTTACCCAATTTTAGGGGGACTCATACAGCTCATCACAATCCATGCATCCCTCCATCGTGTCAAGCTCATCTGTACATTGGCTGCCATCATCATTTCAAAACATTTTCTTTCTACTTGAGCCCTTGGTATCACTTCCTTATTTTTCCCCTCCCTCCCTCATGAGCCCTTGGTAATTTATAATCCTTTTTTCATGTCTTACACTAACCCTTTACCCACTTTTCTGTTGTCCATCCCCCTGGGAGGGGGTTGAAGGTAAATCACTGTGATTGGTTTCCCCAACTTTCCCTTCCCTTCTTGGTGTGGCTGCTCTCAACATTGGTCCTGAAGGACTTATCTGCCCTGTATTCCCTGTGTTTCCAGCTCTTACCTGGTCTACCCATATATGTAAGGTAGAACTGTAATCATCATAGTGGGGAGGAGGAAGCATAAAAGAACCAGAGGAAAGTTGTTAAAGTAGTATGTTTCATCGTTGCTATACTGTTAAAATCCATGTGGGGTTGGCTTTATAGAATCGGAGCAGGAGCCTACATTCTTCTGGAAGAGAGAACCCTGCCTTTCAGGCCCTGCATCCTGCTCCTCACCTTCCTTTGCCTTCTCCAATTCTGGGCTTATGACATTTGACCCAAACCCTGATGGCTCTTTCCAGTTTCTTTGTGACTTCTCAGGTTGGCCTCAGATGCTGAGCAGACCTCTTTTGAAGTAGTCAAGGGAATCTTCAATGACAGCAAATTTCCTGCCTGGCTTGTTCACAAGGCTCTTTTAAAAATTTTTCTTAACTTATTGTTGAAAATCTACATTCCTTACAGAACATTTACCAATCCAGCAGTTGGTGTACGTTTCACTTAGGGACCTCGACGACATGTTTTGAGCGTGCAGCCCCCTCACCCTTTTCTGTGAGTTTCTCGTCACCTGTGCACATAAACTCTCTGCCCCTAAGGGTCCTGTCCGGTTCTGAGTTGCTGTGGTCTCTGATCCCTTTCAGACAGTTCTTAAAGGGCACAGTGCTCAGGACAGACATCCTGAGCTCAACTGCTATTTGGGTTTGAGAAGACTTCAGGGAGTATTTTTTTTATAATCATTTTCTGGGGGGCTCGTACTGCGCCTCACAATTCATACATACATTCATTGTGTCAAGCACATGTGTACATTTGTTGCCATCATCATTCTCAAAACATTTTCTATTTGAGCCCTTGGTATCAGCTTCTCATTTTTTCCTTCCTGCCTCCCTAACCCTCCTCCCTCATGAACACTTGATAATATATAAATTATTCTTATAGTTTCTTTTCCTACACTGAGCGCTATCTCCCCTCACCCACTTTTCTGCTGTCCGTCACCCTGGGAAGGGGGTACGTGGAGATCCATGTGATCAGTTCTCTGTATCCTCACACCTTCCCCTGACCCCCCGGCATCGCTGCTCTGATGGTTGGTTCTGAGTAAAGACTTACGTCTCAAAGATTATTTCACGGCAGGAGTTTCAGAGATTCACCCAATCTTCTTGATTCAAGGAAATCTGGAGTTCATGAGAATTTTCAATTCTGTTCTGCCTTTTCCACAGCTTTGATCCCAATTCTTCTATGGGATTTCTTCTCCTTCATCTCTTTCTTTTCTTTTCCCCAATGCTCAGAAATATGAGCCAGGCACCAGTCCTTCTGGTCTGGTTCCTGGGGACTCTGAACTGCACAGTCCATACCCTTGGGCTATGCCTGACTCTCCCCCTTCCTCTCTTGTTCCAGGTGAGTAGAAACTAGCTGTGGGTGGTGAGGCATGTATTCACGTGCAAGGCATGTACTCCTGTGTGTGAGGTGCTGGTGAGACACGTCTTCACGTGTGTTATGGTGGGTGTGGTCTTCTTACTCCCTGTCCTGTCGCAAGTGGTGTGTCCCCCCTTAGTACCCGACAACTTCAGTCACGTGGCTGGGGCTGGGGTTCTGTGTCCCTGATGAGGTGCTAAGTGACACCTGGGCCAGAGACCCCGAGAGCACACTCATGTGGCACTCATGTTGGTACAGTGGCCTCCACCCCCAGGTCCCTTGTGTACATTCGTGGCATGTGTAACATTTCCAACAAGGTGAAGCAGATTTAGAAGTGAAAAAGAAACTAATTGTTGTGATTCGAATGACTTCCCGTCCAATTTTTTAAAATTTTTTTATTTAGGCATCACTGCCCTCTGGTGGTCCGGTCCAATTTTAAGACCCAGTCAGCACTATGCAATTACCTAGGAGGGAGAAAAGAAGCACTAAATATGTTAGTAGGCCAATGAATCAGGTTGTCCCATGAAACCATGACCCCAAACCTCTACACCAGTGAACCAAATCCCCTGAGCTGTTTGGTTGTCTATAAACAGCATCAGCAATATGTTTTCTTTTAGTCATTGTTGTAATCTAGCACACAACTTCTGCCAATTAGACTTTTTATAGGTTGACAGCTGACTGAGAGCGGTTACCATATATGGCCATGCCACCCTACTTTGGGTACAGTTTTTCTACTGCTCTTGACCCCCCTTCAGCCCCTCCTACTTTCCCCCCTCCCCCAGTACTCGCTAATAAACTTTGGTCACGGTACCCAAGTTATACGTATGTGAGTGAAGTCATCCCAATACTTGTCCTTTAATGATTGGTATATTTTGTTCAGCCTGGGGTCTTCAGCCATCATCCATACTCTAACATGTGCCAAGCCGTTACTTCTCCTAGCTGAGCATTTGACCGGTCCACGTTGTGTGGCTCTGACCCAGTCATCTGCTGAAGGTATTTGTGTTGTTTCCAACGCTTTGGCTATTAGGAAGAGTGCTGCATGGCTAGACAGGTGGCTTTTTGAGTCTTTCATGGAGTCCTGTTGAGTAAGCTTTGGACTACTAACTTCAGGGGAGGCAGTCCTACGGCCTGCCTTCCACAGGGGAGACTGGGGCGCTCCGCCCCCATAAACGTTACAGCCTCAGACACTCCACACACTGTCACTAGGAGTGGGGATCCACTCCACGGCAGAGGGGCGTGTGGGTATGTACACCTAGGAGTGGGTTTTTGAGTCGTAAGGTAGTTCTGGGTTTAGTTTGTGGGAAGCCGCCACACCATTTCACAGTGGCTGTACCGTTGTGTGTGTACACCAGCAAAGGATGGGAAGTGTTCCGGTTTCTCCCCATCTGAGCCAGCACCTGTTATTTTCTGTTTGGTTGGTTTCACCCCAGCCTTCCCAGTGGAGTGTAATAGCCTCTCCGGTGGTTTTGATTTGTCTCTCTCTGAAAGCGAATGACCCCGAGCAGCTTGTCAGGTGTTTGGTATTCATGTAGACATCCTCTTTGGTGAGTTGTCTATTCGAGTCCTTTGCCTATTAGGGCATTTGGCTCTTTGTTATATTGTTTTACAAATATTTTGGTTATTCGTTCTTGCCAGATAGGTGGTTATTAAAGATAGTCTCACAATTAGTAATTTGTTTTTTCACTTTTTCGGTAATGTTTTTTGATGAACAAATTAAAAAAAATCATGCTGTCTCATTTGTTTATTTTGTCTTGTTATTTATGCCTTTATATTAGATAATCCAGTGTTGACACTGTTACCTTTGCTTGCTCTTTTAAGAATTTTATGGTTTTAGCTGGCACATGGAGGCCCTTGATCTATTTTAGAATGGTGTGAGGCAGGGGAATCCTATTTTCATTTTTCTACATGTGAAAATCCATTTATTTCAGCACCATTTATGAAGTGTTTTCTTTCTGCTATGGCATATATGAGGGGGTAACCGCCCCTCCCCCCTAAAAAATGGGGCAAAGCCCCACTGGGCGGAGCTTTCGTAGTCCACCTTTGTCTCACAAGACGAGCCTCGAGCAACTCACTCTCTGTTAGCGCATCCAGTGGTGTCACCTGCAAAGGTTCTCTCTGATCACCGTGAATTTTTTCACAAAAGCAGCTTTGCTCAAACCTCATTTTTTTCTGTATGGCTAATTTAAGAGAACAGGGTACAGCTGTGAAATTTTGTTTCCTGCTCAGGAAAAATGCCGCAGCAACTGTGGTGATGAACAGAGCTTACAAGGAGAGTGCTGCACTTAAAAAACTCAAGTGCACGAGTGGTTTTCTTGTTTCAAAAAAGGTGAGATGTCGATTGATGACAAGCCTCATCCTGGCCGTCTGTCACCTTCCCAAACCTCCCAAACCGATGACGACCATTGAAGAGATGGGGAAGTTATCTGGACTATCTCAGACCTCGGGGCAGTGAATGTTAAGGGAAGATTTGGGAATGAGCAGGGTCGCTGTGAAAGGTGCGCCTCTCGTGCCTCTGGTTCTGACGGACCAGGAACAAGCGCTGAGGGGAAACATGCCCTGCATTGAAAGAACTGCTCCAAAATGACCCAGGCTTTTCCCCCAAGGTCATGACTGGTGATGAGACAGGGTGCTATTCTTATGGCCCCAAAAGCAAACATCAGTCAAGGCAGTGGAAGATGCCTTCAGAAACCTCCCCTCGAAAAAACTTGTCAAATGGAATCAAAGATCACGACAATGCTCTTTTGTTTTTGTGATGTGAGGAGGATAGTGCATTTGGAATTCATCCCACCAGGCGAGACTTAATCAGACTTTCTATTTAGAGGTTCTGAAAAGATCACATAACAGTGTGTGACAAAAATGGCCTGACTTGTGGCAAATGGGGGGCTGGTTTTGCCCCCACGACAGTGCACCTGCTCACACAGCCATCTCAGTGCACCAGTTGTTGGCAAAAAGCAGCATGCCTCTCTTTCCCCACGTACCTGACTCGCTTGACCTCACCATGTGACTTCTTTGTGTGTCTGTAAATGCAGAGGGATACACAAAAGGACAGTGATGTGACAATGTAGACCAGGTGAAGAAAAAACGAGGTACTGTCAGCCATCTAAGCAGATGACTTTGAAAAACTATGCCATCCCAAGAATAGACTCACAGATTTGACGAATGTTTTCAGTGTAATGGAGACTACTTTGAAGGCGATGATGTTTTGTAAAAGAATTCAAGGCTGAGCCCCGGTGGCATAAGTGGTTGAGTGCGGGACTATGGCCCTTGGGCTTGGCGGTTCAAATCCAGCGGCGGCATATAGTTTGGAAAAAAAGTTCCAGTTTTGGGGGCGTACCCCTGTAGATTTTGCGCCCTTGTCAAAGTTCAGTCGACTATAAATGTGTGGGTTTATGCTGAGCTCTCAGTTCTTTTCCATTTTCCGTATGCCTTGTTATTATACCAGGACCACGCTGTTTTGATTACTGTCACTGTTTCGATCAAGAGACCTTCAAAAAGTCAGGGAGGAAGTGGAGATAAAAGATCATTGAATTTCCCTGGCCGTTTTGCAGCCCTCACCTGTCTTACAATCAGGAGATGTGAGGCCTCCTGCTTTATTTCCCCCTTTCCACATTGCCACATTACTCCAGCTAATGAGGCTTCTTTCCATCCACGTCAGGTTGAAGAGTTCTCTATTTTTGTGGAAAGGGTTTTAGAATTGCCACTGGGATTGGATTGAATCTATTGATAGCTGTGGGTGCTGTTGACATTTTAGATATAGTGTCTTCAAATGTACAGAATGAAAGGCATAAAGATTGATGTCCTAGGCAGTAAGGAGCTAAATTGAACTGATACTGGCCATTTTGAACCCATTAGTCTCAATGGTTTTTGGGGTTTTTTTTGGGGGGGCGGGGGGCATCACTGCCCTCTGGTGGTCGTGGGAGCTACCCAGCCTTGTTCCTGGAGAGCCACTGGATTTGAACCGCCAAGCCCGCACTCAACCACTACACCACCAGGGCTCAGCCTGTCTCAATGTTTTACATTGCGGAGAATACCAAATTCAAGAGGAATGATATTACAGTCATTGTCAAACAGACATTTCAAGGACTTTCCAGAAGTACACAGAGTGTTGTCTGTGAGAGGAAGCCTTGGAAGAAGTACAAGGATGATGAGGAAGGTAGGAATTCGTCTCACAGACTTTGGACATGTTGTCGGGAGAGACCAGTCCCCGGAGAAAGGCATGAACACTGTAAAGGGAAGGGTCAGCGTTACAGAGGAAGACCCTCCTCAAGGTGGCTAGACAGGCTGCAGCAGTGGTCTCCGGGCCAGGAACAGTAGTGAGGCTGGCGCAGGACCAGGCGGTGTTTGATTCTGTTTCATGTAGGAACCGACTTCGCAGCACTAAAAACAACAACGAAACACCAAACTCCCTGCCATTGCGTCACTGCTGACTTACAGGGATGTGGGTCTCTGAGACCATGACTGCACAGGAGTAGAAAGCCCAGTCTTTCTCCTGCTTCTGGTGGTTTCAAACTGCCGACCCTGCGTGTACAGCCCAGCACAGACCCTCTGCAACCCCCAGGGCCCCTACCCACCACAAGGACAGCCAGATCATACAGCTTCTCTTCACACGTACATGCCAACCGCAGAGCTCAAAGGCATTCCTCGTGGACAGAGTAGAGTGCCCTTGTAGGCTTCTGAGACTGTCCATCTTTACAGGAACAGAAAGCCTCATTTTTTTTTGGGGGGGGGGGCATCACTGCCCTCAGGTGGTGGGAGTAGGAGGCCCAGCCTTTGCTTCGTGGAGCTGGAATCGAACCTCCATCCCAGTGGGCCGCAGTCCCGCGCACAACCACTACACCACCGGGGCTCAGCCCAAAGATTATCTTTTTGTTTGTTTGTTTTTTGTTTGTTTTGTGCACATCGCTGCCTCTGGTGGTCATGGGCGCTACCCAGTGCTGCTACTGAGAGCTGCTGCTGGATTTGAACTGCCAAGACCGCGGGCTGCAGTCCCGCACTCAACCACTTAAGCCACTGGGGCTCAGCCCTAGAAAGCCTCATTTTTCTTATGTGGAGTGGCTGATGGGTTCGAACTGCTGTCCTTGTATTTACCAACTCAACATACAATCCACGACACCACCAGACTTCCCTTCCACTGAAGCTCATGATGAAGAAAACGAAGAATTCTACCAACTTCTTCAGCCTGAAATTGATCAAACACGCAATTAAGATGCACTGATAATTGCTGATTAGAATATGAAAGTCGGAAACAAAGAGGAAGGGTCAGTACGTTGAAAAATAAGGCCAAGGTGAAAGAAATAAAACTGGAGGTTACATTCTAGAATTTGGCATGCCCAATGACTTCTTCATCGCAAATAGCTTTTACAGCAATGTCAATGATGACTATACGCTTACATCATGCCTCCTGGGATGCATAGGAATCAAATTGGCTACCTCAGTGACAAGAGAGGATACAAAAGTCCAAATCAGCCATAACAAAACCAGGGACCAACTGTGGGGCAGATCATCAGTCGCTCACATGCAAGTTCAGATTGAAGCTGAAGAAAATCCACAGGACCCAAATTAATGGCGTTGGTACATCCCACGTGAATTTTGATGATATTTCAAGAACAGATTGGATGTACTGAATATTAATGATTAAAGAGACCTGATGAACCTGGGGGTGGGGGTAGAAATGACATCAAGAAGATCACACATGAAGAAAACGAAAGTCATTAAAAGCACAGGAAATAAAAGACCAAGGTGAATGTCATAAGAAACTGTGAAACTCCTGAAAGCAGACTAACAAAAGCTAAAAGAAGAAAGGATGAAGTAAAAGAGATGAACAGAAAATTCCAAAGGGCCAATCAAGAAGAGAAAGTAGAGTAAATTATGCAAAGGCCTGAAGTTAGAAAGCCAAAAGGAAAGAATCCACCAAACACTTTTCAAGCTGAAAAAAAATTGAAGAAAAAAGATGCAAGCTTTGAGTTGCCATATTGAAAGAGTCTGTAGATGAAAACGCAGAGGAACTGGGCCAAAATAGATTGGTCAACACTCAGCCCTTTCAAGCAGTGGCATGTGATGAACGAGCTGATGTTGTTGAAGGAAGAAATGCAAGCTGCACTGAAAACGATAGTGAAAAGACTCGAGAAGTTGACAGGATGTCAGTCAAAAAGTTCTGTTTTTGTTGTTTTGTTTTTTTAAAAGAGGAATCTCAGTTTTATGTTGTGCTGGACAGAATTACGACACCCCACCCCCCCTTCTTGCTCCAGCCTCAGAGGGACAGAACAGCGGGGGCAGCACGCGGAGACTCAGCCACCAGCGTTGGGGTGCATGGGGGTGGACTCGCGGGGCCAGTAGCCTTGCATGTCGCATAGCTGGCTGAGCAAGGTGTCGACAGCAGTCACGCAAACATCTGTGTTGCTGCCGACCACCATGATGTCCTTGTGCACCGGCCTGCCACAGCGCTCAGGCGTGAAGATCATGGTCCTGCAGACGAGGCCGGCCTGGGAAGGCATGGACTGTCAGGGAGAAGCTAGGTGGTGGGCCTCTCGACGGAAGCATCTGGCCCACCGTCCCTCGGGCCCCTTCCATTACCACCGCCCTCCATCCGATGACCAGCTCCACCTGGTTGAAAGGGTCTACGAACAAGCTGAGAAAGCACTGAAAGCACTTGCTCATCTCTGCCATGATGTCTGGACGACGCACCTGGAGGCGATCCATGTTTGTGTCAGGTCGAAAGGAGGAGACTCAGTGGAACGCAGGAACTACCAAACCATATTGTAAGGCCACACACCAGTGAAATGTGGCTGAAAACAATTCAGCGATGGATAGAGAAGAACATTGCCAGGGAACTGCCCTAAACCCACGCCAGATTCCAAAGGGAATGTGGAGCAAGGCAGTCACTGTGAGTGAGACGCTAACAAGAACCACAGCTCACGAGCATAGGACATACTTATTTCACTCTCCTTTAACACCTTTCAGCCATGAAAGGCTAGTCATCCGAGTCAACTCACAGCTAGACTCTGGAGCTGGGGAGGCACGTGGCCCCTCCACGTTTTGCTGTGAGTTCATCTGCAAACTTAACACCCAAAAGATCCCCTGACGTCTTCTTTTAAACCAAACAATTTAGTTAATACAGAACACCATCCTCCTTTAATGAATCAATTTGATAGCAGCAACTCGAAAGGTTGGATACGGGGCCTAGGGCCCAGTGGGCAGAGGAACCGCTCAGAAAAGGAGGGGAGAAGGGCTGCCTAACTTGAACCATGTCGTCAGCATCGCGGAGAGAAACCCTTGAAGTGGTGCCTGTTGTCAAGGCAAGAGCTGCCAAAGGCAACCACTAGCAAGGATAAAGAGATAAGGAGGTCACAAGTGTTGCCTACACTCAAGTCGAGAGTGTTATACAAGGGCACGAACACATGAAGGAGTCGAGACCCTTTGAGTCTGGCTGCCACAAGCACAAAGCTGTGATAGGTGCATATGACTGTCCACCCAAGGATTAACTTTGAATGCTTCATTCCTTAGTTTTTAATGAAAATAAATATAGCAAATTTGACTATTTCCTTCAGTGCCCACTGCCTTAGGGTGACTTACGTTACGTTACGTTACGGTTTGTCCGCACACTCATCCAGTTCATCCTGCACAGGGACTCCAGGGACTGCTGGTAGAGAAGGCTGTCCGGCAGCATGGATCTCTTTCTTAGACTGAGGTCCAGGAGGGAGGGTCTGGACCTCATTTGATTCGGACTCCCCAGTGCCTAGCCCGATGCCAACCTGGCACAGGCAGAGCAAGTCCTAAGGTTAAAGGTAAGTAGTTGTGACTCGTGGCCCAAATGAAGCCGGAGTCATAGGGTATGAACTTGCCCAAGAGGTTCCCCCGAGTCCCACAGCACACCAGCCCTCATCAGTCCCCCGTTAACGCACATGCTGATTGAGGAGACTGTGTGCCCTCTCGGGTCCAAGCTCTGGGAACCCCGGGAAGCAGGTCAGTCTCCGTTCTCCGCACTCCTCCGGCCGATGGGTAAAACACCGAAACAGATCATGTCCATGTGAGGTGAGCGGGGTCAGAGCCACGCTGCGAGCCACACACTGTGCAGGCACAGCAGGGAGCGATCACTTGGTCATGTTTGAACTGGAGGCGGAAGCGAGCAGACGTTTTTTCTGGAGAGAGCGATCAGCTCCCTGGCCTTTGGTGAGGGCACAGTGGGACCCAGGAACACTTGCTGTGTGCTGACCCCACTGAAGATAGAAACATGCAAACCCAGTCCTAGAGGGGCAGAGGCAGCGACCACGATGGCTGCTGTTGCCCAAGTCTCCCCCTGGCTCCAGAAGACCCAGAATCACCCTGATGAGACCTGGGGTAAGGACCTCTCCTGGGCTGTTTCCTGGCCTTTTGGCTGTGAAGGCACCAGGCGAAGTGTCCCAGTTGCTGTCACCCTTCAGCAGAGAGTCAGGCTGCCACCTGAGGAAAGCCTAGCCCCTGTGGCCATTGCAGAGCTCTCATCCTGATTTAGGCAGATTTGACCCCTCTGGGCTGTGCTCACATCTGTAAACTTGGGTATCAACACCTCCATTTGCCATCAAGTCTCCCAGTGAGATCATGATGAAGAGCTTCTTGGGGGCCTCCTTGGCAGAAGCACCACTTGCTTTCCAATGAGGGGCTGTCCAGAGCCCTAGGCCTATGGATTTATGAGCCAGCCGCCTTGCCTTCTCCTGTAATCTCTGGACTCCCAGCCTTTGTGGAAAAAGAATGGTCTCTCATCTTGCAGATGGCCTTCCCCATGTAAATCTGTGCCTCCGTGCACTTAGCCTGGCACAGAGCACTGGGAGAGCAGGAACCCTTCTCTCCCTGGAAACTCAAGTTCATAGGGGAGCCTCCCATTACTTGTAATCAGGGAAGTCACCCCTACATTGAAGTAAGTCATTGCAATATTATTACAAGCCTATCTAAGTTGCTTTCTTTAAAAAAAAATAAAATAAGTCACTCATCATCTGAGGGAGAAGGCCAGTTCTTTTGTGAACCAAGGCCCTGTGGAAACCTAGAAACTGTCCCTGCTTTAGCTGGAAGGATGGCTCATCTGAAGGACCTATCCAGATCGGCGCTGGCTTCCCAGGGGCGATGGCCACTGGGCTTGTCCAGAGGAAGGCAGCCAACAGTTAATTAGGCTGTGTTGTGATAAGGGCTATGGGAAAGGATGAACAAGAGGCTTCTGGAGCCTCCTTTGTAATTAAAACCCACCCGGTTTGATGCCCGGGGTCTGTGTGCAATTCCTTCACTCACTCGTGTCCAGAGTTTTCATTTCATAAACCAAAGTTATGAACCATTTTACTACATTTATGCACATGAATTCTGTTACTCTGAAATCAGTTTTAACTGCATGCTATAATAAGTGACTACACAGCATAAACCCTTTTAACCCACTACCCAAATAGCATGCTTTCACACCACAGCTCACACCAGAACCTTTACCCCTTTCCACAGCATGGCAGAGAGGTCCCTGCGCAGACAGCTGCTTTCGCAGCATGTCTTTGTCCCCCTGTTGAACATAGCTTGCTGGACACAAGAGGATGAAGGGCACCTTCAATAGCAATTGGTCAACATTATAACTGTTCATCTTCTCTTCTTCATAAGCCTTTCTTACTGGAAAGTTAAAGGTAACGTCAAATGTACCCATCATCCAATTTCAACAAATGTCATGCATGGCCAACCTTACATTAAATGTTCAGCCATCAGTGACCCATTCCCTCCCGTTGGTTAGTTTTCTAGTTTGAACATAGTGTTATAATATTCACACAGCGTGCAACTCAATAGTTCAGTCATATCAAGAGTTGTTCAAGCACCACCGCAATCAATATTAGAAAGTTTTCTACAGTCTTGTACTAAATGGTATTAGCTCCCCTGACCTCCCCTGCCATGCCATTCATTAATCCAGTGACTGTCTATAAATTTACCTATCCTGTATTTCATATTCAGAAAAACATTAAAAAACAAAACCAATAAGAATAACAGTGAAACAGGTAAAAACCTCAGTAGATGAGAAAGTAGAAAATATTAAAACTAAAAAATTTCAAATGCATCAAAGGGGATGCTAACTTTTTTTTTTGCCTTAAAAAAGGGAGGGGGGGGGAAATAAGTTGATACCAAGGGTTCAAGTAGAAAGAAAATGTTTTGAAAATGACAGCAACAAATGTGCTTGACACAATGGATGTATGCATAGATTGTGATGAGTTGTATGAGCCCTCAAATTTATTTTTATTTATTTTTTTAGCATCACTGCCCACTGAGAGTAGGAAGTCAATAAAATAATTTTTAAAAATAAGAATAAAGTTGGACATCAAGCAGGGCCATAGCATAAGAATTAAGTGCAAGGCCCAAAGGCAGTCTTGCATCTATTGTTGCTATGTCTCTGGCTCACCTTAAAGACGGAATTGTCCATGCATATTGGAGAACGTTCTCCATCCTCTCCCCGGGGCCCCCATTCCACTGCGATCGAGTCAACACCAACCCACAGTCACCGAGTAGTGCTGGGTAGGACTGCCTCTCCCGTTTCATTTTTAGGTGCATCTCAGATAATCTCATGATTTTACTCATAAATACATAGATTATAGCTACAAAAGATACTTAAAAATGCATAGCCATGATACCATAATCAAACTTAAAACAATTAACTTCTTACTGTCAAATGTACTTCAGTGTTTCGATATCAAAAAGCATTATAAATATTTTAACTTTGTTTTTTTTTAATCCTATTCAGACAAAGCCCACTTTCTGTAATTGGTGTGTTAAGTCATAGATTCCTACTTCATCTCCCGCTCTTTCTCCTCCAGAAAATGTATCTGCACGGTGTCATTTAACACGTTGCTTTGTTTACGATGAATTGGCGAATGGTATGTAGGTTTGGTTAGATCCAGGTTTCTGTGTGTGTGTGTGTGTGTGTGTGTGTGTGTGTGTGTGTGCACGTCAAACTTTCATATGTGAAATTTCCATCCCCAAACTCATACTTTCACTTTAGTGACCCTTGACAGTCCATGCTGGGATTCATTCATTTGGTAGAGATTTCAAAATGGTGATCTTCTAATTCTCTTTTCTTCTTTGTTTATTCACTTGAGTACTTCTATAATGAGAAAAAATTCATTTATTACTTGCTTACCCAATGCAATAGCTTATTAGAGCAAGTCAGGATTAACGATTTTTCCCCTTCTCTACTTGATTTCAAAATAGTTTCATAACATTCTCTAATGATGTTTGTTCATTAAAGTAGTACGTTTATTTGTTTATATATTTATTATTACTTTCTGGAATCATAATAGTACGTTTACTGATGCTCAGCTCACTTCATCTTTGGCCAGTGAAAGCCTTCCAGTTGTTTCCCGCGTCCTGTTGACGTGACCCTGGTAATCTTTGGCCACTACCTTGTGATCCATGAAAGGAAAATGTTTGGGGCTCATTGTATACATTTCCAATCCCAGACCCAGACTGAGCCATTTCTCTAAGGAGCCCGCTTTTCAGTGGGGAAGTAACCAGTCAGGATCGCAATCTGTGTATTGGAGGAGGTGCTTATTGCCATCAGTGAGGCCAGCGTGTTCAGGTTCCTTCAGGAAATGCTTTTGCTGGTCTTTACAGATTGGGCACGTGGTGAGCATATATTTCTAATGCCTGTTGCACTCTGCAGGAGTTTTACTGAATTTCTTTTACGTCCACATCTCCTCCCTCTCACACTGAAGCACTGCAAAGAATGACACAGAAGAACGTATCCATGTCCGTCTTATCCACCATCCACTTATAGCACCCTGGAAACAATAGGACCCGCACGATCACTGATTACTGGAAATGATACTTTTAAATCTTCCAAGATTCTATTTCAGTCCCTTTAGCCCGTAGGGCGTTTCTTCCTAGAGATGGTTTGCTAAATGACCATGATGCTGAGTCAGTTATCATGGTACTTCACTATCACTCTCTGGATCTAGACAGTCACATATCCTTAGAAACTCTACAAGTTTCTGGCATCATTTTGCCCAAGATGAAGCAGTTTGGAGGCAACATTGAAATATCTGCGTTTGAGAATAATGCCACACGGCCTTAGGTCCCGTGGAGTCAGCCCCCAAGTCGTGTGCTGTAAGACACACTGCCCCAGCTACCAGCTTACCTCCCAGTCCCTGCTACGTTTGAACTCCTTGTTGCAGCCACTACCCGCCTGAAAACACGTGTTGTCGCTTCTCTGCTTCAGAAAATCTCTGCTGCTCCTTGCCCCCACAGGATCCTATGATATCCAAGACCCCTAACCTGGCACTGGGGGCTTGTTTACTCTGTCCTCAGTGCTCCTTTGCAACCTGTGTTCCGACCCTGGCCAGGGTCTCCCCTCCCCTCTTGGTTCCCTCCTCCTCTTCCGTCTAGAATGCCCGACTTCTTGATTGATCGCATGTTTGTTCTTCCAGACCCATTCTACATAGCCTGGTCCTGGTGCAGATGTTCCTTAATGTCTCTGGGTAGAATGCTTTCTGTCATCCTCTGTGCTCTCCCCCAGTACGCCCTCCCTGTAGGGCCACTTTCCTGTTCACTGGTACTCCTTAGCCTGGGAGCTCCTTGAGGACCAAGAGTGAATGCAGCCCCCAGCAGGCACACAGGGAAAGCTTGAGCTGAGTGACAGCTGGGACACAGATCCCATAGCATGCAAAACTCACTTGGGTTTATTCGCCAGGTTGCTTGGGAGCTTTTTACTTGCTCATGCCTTGAAGGCCCACTGTCTACTAGATGAAAAGACTTTTGAGGTGAACAGTAGAGCCGGATTCTTACTCTCAGATTTTACTGGCAAGTTTTATTTATTTTCATAAATATTTTTATTGGGGGTTTTGTTAGACAGGGTTATGTAGAGAAACAAACCCAGGACGTGGGCGCGTGCGTGCACACACACATATTTATATATTTGTATTTATATGGATAGACATACACAACAAAAGAAATAAACAGCTAATTAGTCTATAGAGCAGTATAAATGGCTCAGTGCAACGCAATTCGTGAGACAGCTAATACTCTGGCAGTCCTTCGAGTCTTGAGGGCCACCGGGTGCAAGTCAAGCAAGCAGACAGCTGAGCCCTCTTTCGAGCAATTCAGGCCATCCGGCCACAGCCAGCAAACAGGAAGGCAGGTCACCAGCAGTCAGCCAGGTGACAGGATCCGATAGTCCTCCGCTCCAGCAATGTATATATTCCAAAGCAGGTCTTCAAGGAACCTCAAACCACAGGCGGGGTGTCCCACAGGTAGTGTGGCTGACAAGTTGAGGCAGAGAACCAGCGAAGGCAGCTGCGCACAAAGAGCAAGAGACAAGAAGGGCAAGGCTCACCATTTCTCTCTCTGCCCTGCAGTTAATCCACGTGCACTTTGGCCAGGTGGCACAATAAGCGTACCTATCACAGGGGCTCTTAGAGTCCTTAGAACAATCCATTGTGTCAAGCACATTTGTACATAGGCTGCCATCATCATTTTCAAAACACGTTCTTTCTACCTGAGCCCTTGGTATCAGCTCCTATCTCCCCTCTCCCTCCCTCATCCTCCCACCCTCGTGAACCTTTGATACATTATAAATTACTGTTGGTTTCCTATCTTCCACTGTCTGCTGCCTCCCTCACCCACGTCTCTGTTCTTCGTTCCCCAGGGCGTGTGGGTGTGGGTGTTATATGTCGTTCATTGTGATTGGTTCCCTTATCTTCCCTCACTCTCATGGTATCGTTGCTCCCATTACTGTTCCTGAGGGGTTCTCTCTCCTGATTCGAGAGCGCTTATCCGTACCAGTGTACATGCTCTAGTCTGCCCGAATCTGTAAGGTAGAACTGGGGTCATGATAGTGGGGGTGTTGGGAGGAGGGCAGAAGCACTGAAGAACTAGAGGGCAGTTGTGTGTTTCATTGGTGCTATACTACACCCTGGCTGACTCATTGCCCTTCTGCGAGCAGATGTCCATTTGTCTACAGATGGACTTTGGGTCTCCACTCTGCTCCCCCACCCCTTGTTCACAGGGGACATTTTTAAATCTTATTCGTCACACAGACTAGAAGGTCCTTCTAAGTGAAGGAGAGAATCATGGCCTTGGGGCCTGCTAAATGGAACACCCCAGCTGAGGCACTAGTAGCATTGCCGGGCTCGGGTACAGGCTTGGGGGAAGGGCAGGAGGAGAACATATCTATGTCACAGTGGGGCCACCCAGGACGGGGAATCAGAAGCCGCCAGGTCTCAGGTCCTCGTCTGTAAGAAGGGGAGGCATGCACCAACAGGAAGGAAGTGTTGGCTGTTGGTGACATTCTGGACCAAGACAGGCACACCAGGAAGTGTTTATCCCTGACTGGCCCCCCCTCTGGCCTTAACCAGGAATTCCCAACCTTTAACCTCTGGGCCACCCATTAAAAGCTGGCAGCAGATGGGAATTTTGTCTTCAGATCCTCCTGAGCCTTGACGTTAGTATGGAACAGACACCCAGGAACATGAGAGAGAAACAAGAGTATGTTTCTGAAAACAAAATATTTAGTGCCTGTTTCGTGGGCTGGTTCACTCTTACAGTTGTTTAGCATGGCAGAAACCTGAGCCGGTGTTTACTGTAAAACCCACTAGGGCGTAGGTACTTGTCACCCATCAAATTACAGCAGCTCCCCTTCCTCCAAACTTCTTCCACTCTCTGTGCCCCCCAATGCCCCTCACCCACCACACCTCTTTGCTATTGTTTCCAGAACAGATGCCAAATTCCCCGGCTTACTGTGATCTGTTGCTAATCTCATCATCCTGCCACATATCCTGCTGGTGCCCTCAATGGAAGCTCCAGGTTCACCTCCCACAAGCAGCCTCCATTGCCCGAGTACTGGTGTGTACCTGTCTGTCCGCTTTCAGGAGACATGGCTGGTGTGCAGGCTTAGATGTCTTGTGGGAGGTTCTGCTCTGGCGTCTGGGAGTCAGCATGGACTTGACCACAGTGGGATATACACTTCAGGAGTCCTGGGCTGCTCACTGAAAGAGGGCAGTTAAAACCCACGTGCCAGTCCTGGGGGAAAGTGGGGGCAGTCTCCTTCTGTAAAGATTTTTAGCAAAGTCTTGGGAGGCAATTCTACTCTGCCCTGTAGGGCCGCTGTGGGTTAGAATCAATTTGATTGTACTAGGTTCTGGATCACCCCGGGGAGGAAGGGCCTTGGTGGTTCGCCAGGAGACTTCCCGCCTTCCCCGGGGGAGCCGTGGACTTGACCGCTGGCCAGGGTGGCTCTTGTGCAACCTCTGCCTGTCTGTCAGTGGAGGAGGCTGTGTGCTGCTCTGTTGCTGGACAGGCTTCCACACTAAGAGCATGGGATCTGCTTCTGAAAAATCACCCAAGGAAATCCCTGTGAACCGTCACAGGCCAATCCAGAATGGACCATGGAGATAGCTCAGGACTGGGCCGTGTTTCTGCGGTGTGAGGGGCCACCATCAGGCAGGAGTCGACTTGCTCATAATCACAGCAAGGTTCACTTTGTTGTTACTCCTTAAACCAAAGCAGATTCACTGCCGGTCCCAACTCACAGTGAGCGATAGCTCAGGGCAGAACTGCCCGAGGGTTCCCAAGACTGGAAGGCTTTTTGGGAGTGGAAAGCCCCATCTTCCTACCGCAGAGTGGCTGGTGGATTTGAACTGTCGACCTTTGGTTACCAGCCCAACGTGTAACCAACTACTATACCACCGGGGCACCTACTTAAGTACCTAATGCGGTGCTGTCACAGAGAAGATGGGGAAAGGAAGGACGGATGGACGGACGGGTCAGACGAAGGTAGTTTTGGGATCTGAGTAAGAGAAGGGTATTGAATTTCAAGGCAATAGGAAAGCTTTTAAGAATGCCCTTTCCCCTTGAATAAAAGTCTTCCTTCTGATTACAGAAATTGGGTTTGTGGGCTGAGCCCCGGTGGCGCAGTGGTTGTGTGTGGGACTGCGGCCCGCAGGGTTGGCGGTTCGTATTCAGCAGCAGCTCTTTAGGAGCAAGACTGGGCCTCCCATTCCCACCAGGGGCAGTGATGCCCACAAAAAAAAAGAAATTGGATTTGATGGTCAAGATTTGAGGACCTGGTGATGAGAGGGACCAGTCTGGTGCTGAAGTTAGATGTCAAAAATGTAAATAAGCTCTTTGCTATATTTAGCTCTTTTCTGTCGGGGAAATGTTAATTTTTCTTTTAGTGTGGATGTATAAGAAATTCAAAGAATGCCAATGTAATAATAATGCACAACAAATTATAAAAAGATTAAACTTAGTGACTATTTGAGAAAGCTTCAAAATATGCATAGAAAAATTAAATGAAAAGATAATAGTAACAGAGAGGAAGAAGATAAATTCTACTAGTCTCCAGGTATCAAACTTATTTTTCTTCCTATTACTTTTTTAAATTATGAAGAGACTATCAGAGACTTTAAAATTTTTACTCTATAAAAAATTACCGGCTGGACCCCAGTGGCGTAGTGGTTGTATGCGGGACTGCGGCCCACTGGGTTGGAGGTTCAATTCCAGCAGTGGGGCTGGGCCTCCTACTCCCACCACCGGAGAGCAGTGATGCAAAAAAAAAAAAAAAAATTACCATATATAATCATGTATAGGCAGAGTTTTTCAGCACACTTTAAATGCATGTCTTGTGGTAAAATTAGGTGCCTTGGCTGATATTCACTTCGGCTTATACATGAGTATAGACGGTCACTTACAGACCTTATATGGAGAAATAGCAACTTTGTAAGTGTTAATAAAGCAAACTACATTTATTGTGTTGTAAGCATTTGTTGAAATTTTACAATCAGAGCTGCAATCATTTATTGACCGCAGTGTCTCTCATTCAAGGATGATTTTGTCGACCAAGGGCTATTTGGCAATTTGAGGGACATCTCTACTTTGCCAACTGGGGTATCTACCCATGGGGTACGACTGGTATCTCGTGGGTAGGGGCCAGGGGTGCTGGTAAGCATCGTCCAATGCATAGGAGCGCCCACAGCAACAGACCAGCCACCCCACGTGTCCATCCATCCGAGAGACTGATTTACGAGCTCACCTCCCCCAACTCTACAACTCAGACAGTGAACTCAGCTCAACCTCCTGAGAATTAGTGCACTGGTTTAACAAGTGGTCAGGAACGAGCAACTCTGCAGTGGAAGGTACTAGCCATTACAGAGACGATCGCACACAGCAGGCCCTTTACTGGGCACTTGCCCTGCGGACACAGTGTCTCTGAGCAAAGACATCCCTCCGCCCACGGCTGCCAGTGGTCATCAAGCAAATGTCATCAAGCAGTGCAGCCACTCCCCTCCGGACAATTCCTCAGACCCCTATGTAAGGGTCTTTCTTTTTGTTTTGTTTTTTTTTTGAGAAAGATCCTAATAAACTGGGATATTTGGTTTTTTAATCCACCAGTGATTTAGAACAGCAAATAAAAGCTGCATCCGGGCCCGAAGGATAAAATGAAAATCACAAAAGAACCCGATGTTAGAACAGCACCAAATAAAAAAGCAAAACAGCAAGCACTTTTGCTTCGGAGCTGCTCGTCCCCACTCGGGGCGGGCAGCGCTACTGCAGGGAGGAAGGGCATTCTGCGGGTCAAGAGCGCTGGGAAAGTTAGCTTACAGTCAACATTCTGTGTTTAAGAGGCACATAGTACACAAAAGAACTTTGAAAAGTTGGAAAAAATGGAATTAAAGTTCGTGGAATTTTTCCAACAGCTCTGGGAAGCACGCTCCTATAATTTTGATTGTATCCTATATGTTAAATTGAAAAACTCCGTCAGTGCAAGGATTCCTGTGACAGCTCCATACACTTGACAAGGTCATTCATTTTCAAAAAGAAAAAAAATTGTACTTCTGATGTCTCCTGTGTTTAATCTCAGAAGTAAGTATGGTTTGCAGCCGAGGAAGACAAGGCACAGGATTGCCTACCTCTCATGCTACCTGCCAAGCAAGAAGTTCTGGTGTGGAATGATACCATACGCTTGTTAAGATGTTGTACGTAATTGTCTATGTACGACAGGGTACATCCTGTAACTTGCAGTAGGTCATGTTGAAGATAAGGACAAACTCTTAAAAACCAGGTATCCTACCTTGAAAGCCCTGCTTGGGAGGCCGCGTAATGCTGCATTTGGGACCCTCAGTTCTGGAACCTAAACACCTACACTCTGAACTGTGGCTCCAACTTTCCAGGCTTCATGAGCTGTCCAGCTTTGAGCACGTGCTTCATCATTCTGTCTCTCAGTTCCTGGGCACGAACTGGAGCTATGTCACTTCGATGATTCGCTGGGGTAAGACACACGGGTTTTTTTTGTTTGTGCTTTTTTAATAAGTCGTTTTATTGGCTCATACATCGCTTTTCACAATACAGAAATCACATGTACTGTGCCAAGCGCCTTCACAAGCCTGCTGCCATTGTCATTCTCCAAACCTCTACTCTTCTAGTTAAGCCCCTGATATCAGCCCCCCATCAGGTGTTTTTGACAGTGTCTGCCACCTAAGTACTCGGTAAACATTTATTATTAACTTTAAAGCGTTTGCCACGGGAAGAGAGCAGAGAGCTATCAATTTGAGCACCAGTCGTGTTCCACTTAGTAATGTTATTCATGTGGCCTTACTCTGCTGTATCTGAAACTCCTCATGACTTGGCCATGTTTTAGAGACTCACTCTGAAGTTCCTGGATGTCTCTCAAGTCAGATCCTCGGTTCCATTCTCCTCACCCCAGCCATCCCACCCTCCTATCTGGAGATCCAGGGTTGAGCAGCACCTTCCTGACGGATCTCAGGCAAGCATCAGGAACCTCCAGAAATCATAATCTTGAAAACTTTGTGTTTTGTTTTTCAGTTCTCCCTTATGTGTTTCATGGGACATGGCATCCACAAGAGAGCAGGATGGCCAAAGCCAGCGAGAAAACGGATGGACTGGCACCAAGCTCAAGGTGGCTGGTGCAGCGCTG
>PVJH01009378.1:0-79543 GCA_004026705.1 Nesogale talazaci | reverse complement strand
ATGTTTGTTTTGTTTTGTTTTTTTTCCGCCCCATTTGATGTCTATTGCCTAGACCTTTTACCACTTTCACCACCATCTGACCATGCTGGCTGTTGTGCTTCTTCTGTGTGGCTGTGGTCTCTTCTCAGGTAAATGGTCTAATGTTTATCTTCAGGCTTTCAAGACACTTGATATATCCTTTGATGGCTGGGCACCTTCAAGGGCTTGTTTTGTTTAATCTCATTCGTTGCAATTCCATCAACATGATAGCTCTTATCCTACTTCCTCCCTGCATTTCCTGTTTGCATTACAGAGACTTATTTCCTTGAGGTGTTTGGTAATTTCTAAGAAGTTTTATGACTTTTTCCCCTTTAGGCTCCACCTCTTTAATGGATATATTTGCTATAAAGATATATATCCATGTAGAAATATCTCTGTCAAACACATACATGTTTTTGAGTTTTAAAAACAATTAATGGACAACTTTAGCTCATCACATTTTACCTAGCTATTATTTGCTTGGACTATATAAATAAATAGATGAAATTTCATATGATCTAATCTAATGTAAGATTTACATAGGTGAAAACTAATATTTCCAAAACAAAATAAAATTTGCATTCAAAATTAAGTTTTATTTTCAAATCCCGGTTATTTTGTGAAATATATTCAAGTATAAAATTATATAATTCAATATAATGGATACTTACCAAGCACTTTAATATATTGAACATTTTACTAAGCATGTGTCCATGTAAAAGAAGACCCTCAGTGAGATGAATTATACATAAAGCCAGATGGAGGTGGTCATATTTGACGTCCACTGACTTCCCTCTTGCTGTGAGACAGAGTTTACACATGCCTTCTTCCTCCATCCTTCTTTACCTACTCTATTTCCATCTGGGTTCTAAAATCCATTGCAATAATCACATAGCGCTCATAGACAAGACTCATGATTATGGAGGGCTTTTAGGGAAGTTAAGGTGTTACCACAATTCAGGATCAGATAACAGTACGGATACAGTCATTGATCCACAATAACACCACTCCTCACCCAGCAGCCAAATCTATCTCCAGTCCCTTCGTCTCTGCCTCTAGGGACTGGGAAGCCACCCTGTCACTCTGCCTCATAGTCCCATAGACCCTGCATTGCTCCTCTGTTCTGTCTCATGGTTTCCTTGCAGCAGCCTCTTGTCTTGGCCTGCATATTCTGCTCTGTCCCATCGTCTCCATGCCACAGCCTCAATCTCTGCCACTTCAGCTTGAGATCTTGAACATGCTTTTCTTCCAGTGGATCTGGGATTTCTTTCTGTGCCAGAGATGGACCTATAGTCACAGGGATAGAAACGAGAATGATAAATAATCCCATAAGAAATTATGTCTAGAAAGGTCATATTAATGGACTGCATCTCTAATCCATATAGTCACTACACTAGGCTCAAACATAAGAAATATTATGAGGACAGTGCCAGCTAGCTAGTACTTTCCTCTTTTGTACATAGGGTACTTATGAGTCAAAACCAACTTGATGGTACCTAACTATAGGAGCCCATAGAAAAGAGCATATAAAATTAAAAAAAAAAAACACAAAGCAAAACAAAAACACAAAAATGATAAGATAAAACACAGGAAAATCTCAACTGAAAAGGTAATAGAAGGGCTGAACCCCAGTGGTGTAAGTGGTTGAGTGTGGGACTGCAGCTCCCGGCCTTGGTGGTTGAAATCCAGTGGTAGCTCTCAGGCAGCACTGGGTACCTACCATGACCACCAGAGGGCAATGATGCTCCCCCCCAAAGAAAATATAACAGAAAACAATAAAAACTACACCAAACTTAAAATGATTCAAAAGAGAAAATAAATTATAATGTGCTAAGTTTTAAGCTAATTACATCTGCATTAGTTCACTTCCTGATATAATCTCATTACAAGGTTATTAAGATCACTAGTCCATAATCAAAGGAGATTCGCTGGAGACTTAATCCACATGGGCCTCTGAAAATGGATTTTAAGTTTTGACTGTTATTCTTAGCCTGCAGGAAACTGAGTGCTCAGAATTTAAGCTCTACTAATCACCTGTCCCTGGCCTTCCTACAGCCTTCAGAGTTGCTTCTTTTGGTGTGAATATTTTTTCTTTTGATTTTTTTGTTTTATCAATGGATCTCATACAGTACTTGTCTTTATGAGATTGACTGACTTTGTAGAGCACAATGTCTTCTAAATTGATTCATGCTGTGTGGTATTTGACAATTCCATCTTGTGGCTTTTAGGGATACATAATGTTTCATTTTATAGATGTATCAGAGTTTATTTAACCACTCTGTCACAAACAGGCATTTTGGTGGTTTCTGTGTTTTTGCTATTGTGGATACCTCTGCAATAAACAAGGGTGTGACTATTTGCTCATGTTGTGCTCTTCATTTTGTTGGCATGTATGTCAAGAAGAGATTACTTGGGGGGAAAAAGCTATTTTAAGCCTGCTTGTGAGTATATTGTTATTGGTAAATTGGTCAGCTAGTGAAATACTAAGATTGTTTCACAGAGATCAGAACTGGATTAAAATGGAGCACAGAGGGTATTGGCTAAGAAGACAACCAGATAGGTAGCTCATGCATCAACCAGATAGGTAGTTCCATGGAGGTCAGTGGGTGCAGAGATTTGGGGGCCGAGCAGAGGTATCAAGTCTGTCTGTCAATTCCCAAGACAACTCAGAGCACTTCTCTGAACCAAAAGCTGATGTTGACCACATCTCCGGCACTCCCTGCAGTGCTCAGAACACCTGTTCTGCCTGGACCAGTGCCACAGGGCAGCCAGGTGTATGATAGAGGCTTCCACCCTGCCTCAGGGCTTCACAAAGATATGTCAGCCAGTACTCCACCCCACCCCCAGGAAGCCCATCCTGAATGCTCCTCAGACCCACCAGCCAGCCCCTTCTCCCCCAAGAGACTTTCGCCCCAGTGACACAGGTCAGTCACTTTAGCTGCCAGCTTAATAGGCAGAGGCTTCAGTATTGCCTCAGTGTTCCACACAGACCCACCAGGCAGACCCCCCCTCCATTCCCACACTAAACCACACACACCCAGAGGTCTCCACTCAGGTTCTTGCCCCATCTCGGTTCTTCCCACAGACCTGGCAGCACAGAGGTTCCCATCCTGCCACAATGCTCCAAGAATGCCAAGTATTGGACACAAGTCTGGCAGAAGCTTCTGAAGCTGCAGCATAGGGGCCCAAGCCTTTGGAGATTTCCAACTGCATTTTCCCTTCTCCCTACTCACTTCTTGCCCCTGCCCACCCTACCATGCTCCAAGCAGTAGATCTGCATGCTAATAGAAGTGGTAGGTTCTTTCCCCATCCCACCTACCTGAGGGATGTGCCCCTAGCCAGAAATAGATCACTCAATCCCCAATCCATCCCCTACATACACTCCCTTGCAATTGGGCCAATACTTTCCATCACACTGCAGGACACACAGCTGCAAACATCCTCGAAGGAGACCTGAGGGTGGCTGTAGTACAAAGCATAGGCCAAGGCAAGAGATACACCTCAGTAGGACAAAGGTAAAACACAATCCCTGAAGACAGTTGGCTATAGGCAGCCTATAGAAACACCAACACCAGCCTCCCAAAGAGAAAGCCAACGGCTCTGAGAAACCCAGGAAAATGACACCCAATTCCAATAAATCAACCAAAAAAAGAGCAAGCTGCTTCAACAGGAAAAGATAAACAAAATCCAATGCCAGAGGACCAATAGCACATAATGGCAGTCATAGTAAAGGCAGACGTTGACCTCCCAAAGAGAGCAATCTTGAGACTGTTGATTATAATCATGGAGGACAAGAGGGAAGCATTACAGAAAAGGATGAAATGACAGAGGAGATAAAGATCATGCACCAAAAGGAAATATAAGCACTAAGGGGCTAGAAAACAAAAATTAATAGCAAACTCACAGATATCAACCAGCAAATGGAGGAGGCAGAAAACTGCACCAGTGACCAAAGGACTCACAAACAGAAATTAATAAATGTGAAGAAAAAGTCTTAACAAGTCCACCAGAGAAGCTGAAGAAAACCTAAGAGCTATGTTTGATGTTATGAGAAGGAACATTAGAATTGCTGGATTACCGGAGGAATGCATCAAGGAAACCAACATCCAAAAATGTGATGGGATGTTTGGAGAAAAACTTCCTTAGAATAATGAATGAAAACCAGGCAACTATGCAGGAGGCTGAAAGAATGCTGGCTAGACTGAATCCCAAGAAGAAGTCAACAAGTCATATAGTTGTTAAACTATCCAACTATGAGGGAAAGGATAAAATTATAGGAGCAGCAAGGGCAAAAAAGGCAGCCACATATAAAGACAAGGAGATAAAAATATCCCCAGACTTACCATGAAGAAGAGGAGTGAATGGAGCAACATAATTCCAAAAGTTGCAGAAAAATAATGCAAACCCAAGAATACTCTACCCAGCTAAATTATCTATCAAAGTTTATGGAGAAGTGAGTCTTCCTGGACAAAGAAAATTTCAAAGAATATGCTAAAAGGAACCAGCACTATAAAAGATCCTTGTTGACTGAAGATGAGCAGAAGAACAACACTCAAGTACATACAAGAGTACACCACACAGAACAACTTTACCCAGAGACCATCAAAAAGAAAACAGCCTCCAAGATAACACTTGTTCAACAATGGAAAGAAGGCAGGAATGAACAAACACACACGCACAACCCACAGAAAAGAAATGGAGGTGGGAAAACACACAACACAAGAGGAATAAAATGACATCACAGAGTCCACCTGAATATCAATGGAATGAACTCAATTCTTAAGAGACAGAGACTAACAGATAGGCTTAGAAAACACAACCCCTTGATTTGCTGTCCAAAGGACACACATCTCAAGATTACAGACAAAATTAGGCTGCAAAGCAAAGGCTGGAAAAAAGCATAGCAAACAAATAATTCAAAAAAAAATCAGGAGTTGCAATTATAATCTTGGGTAAAATTGATCTCAAAGTGCAGACCACAAAAAGAGATAGGGAGAGGCACTATATAATGCTTAACGCAACCAAGGTCCACTAAGCATTCTAAGCATTTATTTATCAAACATTCTAAGCATGTATTTATCAAACAAGCTTTCAGTGGAATATGTCAATCAAATCCTCCAAAAGATGAAAAAAGAAATCACAGAATCAACAATTATAGTATATGACTTCAATACATTATCCTCTGAGAAAGATAGATCACTGAAAAGAAACTCAACAAAAAGGCTAAAGATCTAAACACTACAACTAGACAACTTCACCTGATAGATCTCCACAGAGCTCTCTAACCAAATACAAAATAATTCACATTCTTTTCAAACCCACACGGTACATATTTGAAGATATTGCCACATTCTATGGCAAAGGTCAAATCTGCATAAATCTAACCACATTGATATCATACAGACTTTTCTTTCTGATGACTATGCTGTAACACTGCAAATCCACAAAAGAAAGATGAAGGAAACAAGGGCAAACAATTGGAGGATGAATAACTCTCTTCTAGAAAAGGAGTGTGTACTGACCCAGATCAGAGATTAAATTAGGAAATTTCTAGAAACTGACATGCTAGAGAACATACATAATGTACTAAAACTTAGGGTACAGCAAAGGTAGTCATCAGAGGAAATTTCATAGCAATACAAGCACACACAAAAAAAGGAAGAGACACCTATGATTGATATGCTGGCACAAAACTTACAGCAACTAGAGCAGAGTCAATAAGGTAATCCAACTAATAGCAAAAGAAAAGAAATTGAGTTTAGGGCTTAGGTTCAGGAGAAGGATAAGAAGAAAATGAAGGAAAAAAATCAACGCTGCTGAAAGTTAGTTCTTCAAAAGAAAAAGCAGAATGAGCAGACCTCTGGTAGATTTAACCAAAGAAAGGAAGGAACAAATTTCAATAGGAAGTATGAGTGATGAAAGAAGAGACATAACAATGGACTGTAGTGCAATAAAATGATAATTGCACAGTACTATGAAGGACTGTACTTCAAAGAATAAAAAACTTGGAAGACATGGACAGATTCTTGAGGGAAAAAAAATCCCTTCTTAGCCTACTCGATGGACAAATTTCAGCAGGCATATATCAATAGATGAAATATACAAAAATATCAAGGGATTATGAACAAAAATATTCCCTGGACCAGATGACTTTACAGGAGAATTCTTACCAAGCAATCAGGGAAGAACTGACACCAATCCTACACAAACTCTTCCAGAACATAGAAAAAGAAAAACTCCCAAATTCTTTCTATGAAGCTAGCATAAGTCTGATACCAAAACCTGGAAAGGATCCCACAATGAGAATTACAGACTAATTTCCCTAATGAACATCATTGCAAATGCCCTTAACAAAATACTAGCCATCAGAAT
Organism: Nesogale talazaci; assembly: GCA_004026705.1. Lineage (NCBI taxonomy): Eukaryota > Metazoa > Chordata > Mammalia > Afrosoricida > Tenrecidae > Nesogale > Nesogale talazaci. The sequence continues at coordinate 73,153 of PVJH01009378.1, read as the reverse complement.
ACAAAAGTAAATAAAACAAATATTTCATCATGACCAAGTGGGATTCATACCACTTGCTGGGATGGTTCAACATATGAAGGACTATTAGTATTATTCACAACATTAAAAGAAAAATTATAAGAACCACATGATAATATCGATCAATGCAGAAAAAGCATTCAACAACATCCAACACCAATTCCTGTTGAAGGCACTCAAGAAGACAGGAAAGAAAGGAACATTCCTCTTGATAATACAAGCTGTATATGAAAAACCAACAGGCAATGTGGTAGCCAGTGGAGAAAAGATGAGATCAATTCTTCTGAAAAAGGAGACTAGACAAGGATGTCTCCTTGTCCCACTCCTATTTAACAACATACTGAAGGTCCTAGCTAAAAGTAAAGACATCAGAGGTATTCATCTGGGGAAGGATGAAGTGAAACTATAGTTATTCACAGATGATATGATTTTATTTATGGAAAATCTGAAAAGTTCCACAAGAGGAGTCCTGGAAGCAAGAGAAGAATATGGCAGAGTGGCAAGTTACAAGATCAATAAACAGAAGTCTATTGGACTACTATGCACATTGTACAAAACCACAGAAAAGGGGACCAAAAAGGTGATACCCTTCACAATAGCACAAATTGAAATATCTAGGGATATATTTGACTAAAAAATCAAAATATCTGTATGAGAAAGCTACAAAACTCTTTTAAAGGAAACCAAGGGTGACCTCAACCAATAGAAGGACATTGCATGCTCATGGATTGCAAGAACCAATATAGTAAAAAGTTCCACCCAAGACTATAAGTTCAATGCTATCATGCTCCAAATAACATCATCTTTCTTCAGAGAATTGGAAAACAGATTACCAACTCCACATGGAGAGGGAAGAAACCCAGAATTAGCAGAGAACTCCTCAAGAAGAAGGGCAAAGTTGAAGAGCTTGCTTTATCCAACTTTAGCACCAACACAACAGTGTGATATTGGTATAATGATAGATATTCAGATCAATGGAAAAGGATTGAGAATCCCGAAATAAAATCATCAGCAGATAGATAACTGGTCTTTGATCAGGGCCCAAAACATATCAAATGGGAAGTGGATGCCCTCTTCAATACCTGGTTCTGGGAAAATGGATACCTATCTGCAGAAAAATGAAGCAAGACCCTTACTTCAATCCATGCACAAGAATAAACTCAAGGTGGATCACAGTCCTAGAGGTAAGACCCCAAAATATTAGAACTATCAATGAAGGAATTGGAGCTAATCTGAGAACTTTGACTCAGCAAATATAGACTATTGGAACTATTAAAGGACACAAACACAGAGGTGGCACAAATTAATCAGTAGGATATACAAAAGATAAAACACTTGTGTATGTCAGAAAAATTCACCAAAAGAGTAATAACAGAGACCACAGAATGGGAAAACATATTTAGCAATGACACATCAGATAAAGACCTTATTACTAAAATCTATAATATTCTGTTAACTTACAATGAGATAAAAACCAATTGTCTACTGAGAAGATGGGCAAAGTACCTGAGCAGAAGTTTCTCAGGGGCAGAAATCCAAATTGCCCATAAATATATGAGCAAATATTCCAGATCTCTAGCCTTAAGAGAAATGCAAATTAAAACAACTATGAGATATCACCTAACACTCTCAAGATAACCCAATTAAAAAAAATCAGAAAGCAACAAGTGTTGGAAGAGCTATGGAGAAATAGGAACTCTTGTCCACTGCTGGTGTACCTGTAGGAATGTACAGCCAATATGGGAATTGGTTTGGTGATATTTAAAACAGATGGAAATTGAGCTACCATATGATCCAACAATCCAGTTACGGGGCATATAACCAGAAGAGATGAGAAACAAACCTCGGTCAGACATCTGTGCTCCAATGTTCCTCATGACACAGTTCATAATTCAAAGGATTTGGAAACAGCCCAAATTTCCATCAACAGATGAACTGATTAAAAAGTTATGGTACATCCATTCAATGGAGCATTACGTATTCCTAAAAAGCAGTAATGAATTCATGAAGCACATTGCCACATGGGAAGAACTGGAGGAAATTTTGCTAAGTGAAGTAAGCCAAGCCCCCCAAATCCAAAAGGGGCAGAGGGAGGAAGCTACTGTATACATACATTCCTGGGGTGAGGTCCAGGTAATATGGCAGGGACCAGACTAAACCCAGGGACACATATGGTAGCCAACTAAAAAGAATAGTGGAAAAAGACATGGGTAGCAGGGGAACAGGGCACTAACCCACCCAAGGGGAGGGTGTTGTTTATATCTCCACAGGGAAGAGGGACCAGACTTCAAGCTGGTGCTCCAAGACAAAAATGCAACACACTGGCATGAAACAGGGAACCAATAGAGAGGCTGGAGGGGTGGGTCTCATTACCAACTGAGTGGACAACTTCCCCCCTCCCCTCACACACACACTAAAGAATTCATTTCAGAGGACAACACTGAAGTTACAGCTCAAGGAGAGGGACATGTCTGATCAGAGTATATAGGAGCAAAGGAGGGGGGAAGGAAAAATACAGGTGAAACACATCCTGGCTCACCAAGCCCTGGGGATGATATTTCTGCTCAGAGCAGCCAATGTACACACAGGACCATTAGGCCATCACCACCACGAGACATGACATTCTTCATTGACCCATAGCACCATGGAGGACAACACTGGAGACACACAGTGGGAATTGTGCCATGACCCCCCCCCCCCCCCCCCCCCACACACACTGAAGCAAGACCCTGGGACTGTGCAACAGAGCACATGGGGAACACAGCAATGAAGTCTCCAAGAAACACCAAAAGTAGATTGTGGGGCAGGTCGTGGCACCCCATCAGACTCATCTGAAAAACTCACAAAGGACAACAAATAGACCTTGAACTATTTGTAGGCTTTTGTTTGTGTCATTATTGTTGTAGCTACTGTTTTATTTTCTGTTGTTGCTTTGTTGTGCTTGGTCTTGTGTTTCTGTCTCTGTGTTTCTCTCCGGATGGAATAGGTGGCATAAACAAGCCAGAAAAGAGCACAACTGGATGACAATTCTGGGGGAACATGGGAGAGGGGGCGGATAGGCGGATGGGAGAGGGGATAGGAAATGGGTGTTAACAGACGAATAAGGGAGCAGCAACAAGTGACTTAAAATCCATGGCAAGGAGGGTGTAGAGGCCTGGTAGGGCTTCTTCAGGAGCAATGTAAATGAAAGGAATTACTGAAACCCAAAGGAAGTCTGAATATGATCGTGAGACAAGAGGAAAGTAAAAGGAAATAGAAGAAAGAACTAGCAGGCAAAGGGCATTTACAGAGATGTAAATACAGGCATATACATATGTAAATATATTTTTATATGACAATGGGGAAATAGATCTATGTACATATATTTATAGGTTAGTATTAAAATAGCAGATGGACATTGGGCCTCTACTCAAGTACTCTTTCCACACAAGAACACTTTGTTCTAATAATCTTGCACTCTGAAATGCTAGCCTTCCTGACAGTATCGCCAAAGACAAAGTGGGTGCATAAGCAAATGTGTTGAAGAAAGCTGATGGTTCCTGACTATGAAAAGATATGGCATCTGGGGTTCTTAAAGGCTTGAGAAACAACAAAGCCCATATGGAAGAAGCGCACCAGCCTGTGTGATCATGAGGTGCTAAGGAGATCAGATATTAGACATCAAAGAACCAGAGAAAAAAATGATAATATGAATGGGGCGCGGGGGGGTGGTGGTGGTGGTAATGCAGGGTCAAAGCCCAAAGCCAATCTATAAGCAATTGAACATCCCCATACAGAAGGGTCATTGGGAGAAGCCAAGCCAGTCAAGTTGCAGCTTATCACTGATAAAACTTACAACATTCCTCTGGTTCTTTAATACTCTCCACCCCCACCCTCATTATGACCTTAATTCTATCTTAAAAATATGACTAGACCAGAACATGTATATGGGTACAGATAAGAGCTGGAAAGATGGGCTGAGCCCCCGTGGCATAGTGGTTGTGCACGGGACTGCGGCCCACTGGGATGAAGGTTCAATTCCAGCTCCATAGGAGCAAAGGCTGGACCTCCTACTCCCACCACCAGAGGGCAGTGATGTCAAAGTAAAAAAGATGTTAAAAAAAAGAGCTGGAAAGACAGGGAATACAGGACAGATAAACTCCTCAGGACCAATATTGAGAGTAGCCATACCAGGAGGGGAAGGGGAAGGTGGGAGGAGAAAGGGGGAACTGATCACAGTGATCTACCTTTAACCTCCTCCCAGGTTAATGGACAAAAGGCAAGAGGATTGGGGGGGGGCCTTAAATAGTGCATGACATGAAAAAATAGTAATCTATAAATTACCAAGGGTACATGAGGGAGGGTTGGAGGCAGAGAGAGGGGAAAAATAAGGAGCTGACACAAAGGGCTCAAGTAGAAAGAAAATGCTATGAAAATGATGATGGCAACATATGTACAAATATGCTTGACACAATGGATGGATGTATGGATTATAATGAGAGTTTCATGAGCCCCCAATAAAATGATTTTAAAAAGGATAAAAAATAGAGCACCAAGGAGAGGGGTGGACACACATAGGTGCAGGCAAAGACCTTGTGAGGTTCAATTTTAAAGTGATGTCCCAAACCCCTACTATTTTCTCAGATTAAAAAAGATACTGTAGATTATAGATAAAAGTATCTCATCTCTGAGCTTTATTGTCAAATTCTGAGATTGACTGTCCTGCATTTGCAACATAGGCAGGGGCTGGTTCTGTGTCCATCTTAAATTTATCATTAGTCTCATAAAATCAAGATTGATTCTAATTCTAAAATTAGTAAATCTGATTTTCTTTATTCAATCTCTTAATGCATGCTCCCTTTCCAAGACTAGAAGCACCAGGAAAAGTATGAGATGTGTGGTAGTTGCACAATCTCTTGTTAATTTGAGACTTAAGAGTGAGGGGGTGGAGTTTAGCCTGTCAATCAGATTGCAGCTCGATAATCTCATTTGGAGCTGCTAAGGAAATAAATAGCTCATTGGAGGTGGGACACACACTCATTCCCTGTGAAACTAGATATTCCTGTTGAGAAGACACATGGAGTATGCTAGTGCCCTGGAGCTGAAAGAGCCATATGGAGACCCTACCTGCACTGAGATCCTTCTACCACCAATGGATCTACAAGGCTTTCCATCCACTGGCCTGTGATTGTCCTGGATTTGTGTTTTGTGAGCCTGAAGAGGACTTTATAGGCTATATGGACATATGTGCTAATATCGGACTTATGGACTCGAGCTGGACTGGGCTGGGATGTTTTTCTCAATATTCAATTGCTCTTGTATATAAAGTTCTTTCTTATACACATTTGAGTGTTAATAAATTTGTTTCTCTAGTCTACGTGAACTATAACAAGATGGGAACTAGCGGGGCTTTTCACAACAGGACTCTTGGAAGGTTTATTGATCCAATCTCAGCCAAAAATCAAAGCTCACTTTCTGCAAAGTTTAGATTTTTTTCTATGACCAATGATGACCCTAGTTTAAGTCCATTACTCCTATCCCTCATGAATCCCGTCGCTATGATTTTTCTTTCAAGAACTTGAGACCTTTTATTCTTAGTAAAACAATGTCTTAAGCATCTTCCCCTAAGTTAAATTATGAACAGTGGCTCAAGACACAAGTATTATTTTCTAACAAGAAGACTAAAGTGAGTGTGTTAGACAGGGTTCTCTAGAGAACCAAGGCCAGGACACTAATAGGTTTATATATATATTTATATAGATAGAAAGATATCTAATATAAGAAATACACAATTAATCTATAAAGTAGTATGAATGTCTCGGTGCAACTCACTTATGTGAGACAGCTAATATACTGGCAGTCTTTTGAGTCTTGAGGGTCACCAAGCAATCCTCTGTAGAGCAATTCAGGCTATCTGGCCACAGACAGCAGTCTGCCAGATGACAGAGTCCAATAGTCCCCAGCTCAAGAGATGCATATCTCCGTAGTGTGGTGAAGCAGGGCTTGAAGGAATCTCAACTTACAGTGACACAGTCCAAGGATTAGGTGTCCCATGGGTAGTGTAGCTTGCAAATAGAGGCACAGGACAAGTATGCCTGCTGTCTGCACATTGGTCCGAAGATCCAAGAGCAAGAGAGAGAAAGGCAAGGCTCACTGAGCCAATTATAACTCTACCCTTCTATTAAGCTCACATGTGTTCATTGACCATATTGTCACAACAAACCTACCTATCTTCACTGGCCATGTTGTCACAACAATCCTACCTATATTCATTGATCATATTGGCACAACAAAACTACCTAACACAGTGAATATTTAAGAGTACTTGGGACAATGCATCAACAGCAATTTCTAAACTGAGATAGGTTATTTAAGTAATTGTTTCCCTCTATTTATTACCACATTTATTTATTTATTTATTTATTCATTACCACTGTTAGTTACATACCACTGAGTTGACGCCAAGACATAGTAATACTGTACAGTCTTGTATTGTCCTCATAATCGTTGGTATAGTAGAGCCTATCTTTGCAATCATTATGTCAATCCATCTCAAAGAAGATTTCTCATATTTTCACTCATCATCTGCTTTACCAAATATAATATCCTATTCTAGAGGCTGCTCTTTTCTGATGATGTGTCCATTATAGGCATGGCAAAGTCTTGCCATCCTCGGTTTAGAAAACATTCTTCCTAGATTACAGTAATTCCTCTATAATACCTGGGTATTCATTTTATGCTAATTTATTTTCTAGCAACTGAAATTATGTAGAACCAGAGTGTACTTCCTCAGGGTCAACTCACACATGTTTGATTACATATATATTTTATCTCTGTTCTCAATTATGCCCTTTCTGGTTATCTGAAATATAGAACAAGCTTTCCTAGGCTTCTTTTCACAGCTTCTTTCACCTCCTTGTTCTTCAAGCTGTAGATGAGGGGATTCAGCATGGGAGTGACTATACTGTACTGCACGGAGAAGATCAACTCTAAAGATTTCCCCAGGTTTGGCATGAGGTAGCGTAGAAAACCTGATCCATAGAATAAGCTCACTGCTGTGAGGTGGGAGGAACAGGTGGAAAAGGCCTTGCTTCTGCCTGAGGTGGAACTGATGCTCAGGATGGTTGAGACAATGTGGACATAAGACAATAAGATTGGAAGGAGGGTCTCAAATCCATGTATGAGAGAAGAGCAGATCAGGACTATGCGGTTGATGGTGATATCTGAGCAGGACAGAGGGAAAAGAGAGGGTAGCTCACAGCTGTAGTGCCTAATGGTATTGTTTTCACAGAACTCCAACTTCACAATGGGGAGGAAATTGACTACTGCATTTAGAAAGCTTAAACCCCAAGACACCCACACAAGATGTATACACAACTGTTTACTCATCATCTGCCCATAGAGCAGAGGGTGGCAGATAGCAGCATAGCGGTCATAGGCCATCACTGAAAGCAGAAAGCACTCGGTCCCGACAGTGAGAAACACAAAGAAGGCCTGAATCAGGCAGCCAACTGCTGAGATGGTTTTTGTCACAGAAAGAAGGTTCTCCAGCATCTTCGGCACAGTGACTGAAGATAAACAGAAATCTAGGAATGATAGATTGCTCAAGAAAAAGTACATGGGTGTGTGGAGGTGAGAATCAAGACGGATCACTATGAGCATCATGAGATTTCCCAACAGGGTGAGGAGGTAAATTACCAGAAAGAGCACAAAGAGCAGCACCTGGATGTGGGGGTCAGCAGAGAACCCAAGGAGGATGAACTCGGTGATGACACTGTGGTTCCCCAACGCCATTTACAAAGGTCATTCCCTAGAAGTAATATGGAAAATAATGAGAGTGAAGTTTATTTAATTCTTCAGCCTGTTTTCACATTTCATTTTTTTCTTTAAAAAATATTTTTTTCTTTAGTAAAATATATGCTTAACAAAAGTTTGTCATTTCAATCATCCAGCGACATTAATTTTATTCATCATGGTGTGCTACTTATCTCCATTATCCATTTCCAAATTATTTCCATTACTCAGAGCAGAAAATCAGTACTCCTTCAATAATTCTTTTTACTTCTCCATTCATCCACGATCATCACCATAACTAATCTAGTTTTGTTTCTCTGTGTTTACCTATTCTAAACTACATTAATATTTTAAGGATTCATTAATGTCATAACGTGCTTCAGGAGTTTGTTTATTAATATAAAAGACTAATATTGCACTGTATGTATACTGCATTTTGCTAACCCATTCATCTGTTTATAGACAATTGGGTTGTTTCTTCCTGTTGTGAATAATGTTTCAGTAAAGACTGGTGTTTGAATCTGTGGTGTCAAGTCTCATGACTATATAACTAAGAGTGGAATTGTTGGATCATGTGGTTAATCTAAGGTTAGCTTGTTAGTAAAACTCTCTTTATTCAGAATTTATATATTATTTTTGCCTATTTACAAATATCACGCAAGATGAAGTTCATTATTCTTGTACTTGATGAGTCTCATCTCTTCATCCTGCAGCTTAGGATCTATTCTTCTATGTCCATAGAAGATGCCCCACTTCTCTCCCCTACTGTTTTGATTCTATTGTAATATGACTATTAATTAGAAAATATTTTTTAACTCCTACATTGGGTCAGATTTTCTTTAAGTATAAGGAAGAGTAATACATGGTCTTTTTTTTATTTCAAAGGTCACTATGCAGTGCAAACACACATACAGAGAGTATAAATTTAAAGATATTATAATGGGTGTGATGGAAGTTCTAACACTGATTTTGAGAGGCCAGTAATGTCCTAATTTGAAGTATTTCAGCAATAATTTTAAGAAAGCATATGTTTTCTCTATAGAGTCATGTAGAGAGAACAGTGCTTAAAAAGGGAAAGGGTTAAAAATGGGATAATACTGAACAGCTGGACCCTAGAGTTTGTATGGTTTGCATACTGGATTCATTCACAGTTAAGCTTTGGACTGCTTTCAGGAATCCAAGCTACAAATATTATAATTACTGCCATTTTTGTTGAACCAAAAGAGAGGCTTAAGAAAAATCAGAGAAATTGATAAGGAAGCTAAGGATTGACATTTAGAAATCACTTTGAAATGTTCCACTCCCAAATTACATTGTTCAGAATCGATTGGGGTAATGTAATTCAGGAAGGTTGAGTATGCCATTGTCTTCAAAAGGAAGGACAGCTATGCTTGAGAAACGAGGTGTGTGGAACTCTGGGTGTAGCTTGGGTATTTGTCCTACCATCATTTTTTTAGGGTGGCTATAGTTCTCCCTGGAGCTAAGACCTCTGTACAAACAAGGAAATAGTGTACATAAATGAGTATCATGCCAGAGGCCAGAGCAACCAGTATAAAAGATCATCCTCAGAACAACATGTCTAGAACAATTCCCCCAGACAAGATTGTGAAAGCAGAACAGAGGAGAAGTTTGAAGATTCACTTTCTTAGTGCTATAAAAGTGATCTCTGATCCAGCGAAAGCAGATATCTAACTGATACTTTTTTCTTTAGCCTAGCATGGCTTCTGGAAACACCCATTCCTATTTGGTCTCAGTTGCAAACCTTTTTAATATTAATCCTTGGGCATTGTTCTTATTGTCTAGGTCCCATGCCTCTTTTTCATGCCCAGATTGTGTTCTTGCCTTTAAATTACTTTTCCTAACAGCTTGTATGTACTTTATAATATGAGACTGTCTATTTAAGCAATGCTAGCTTTAATCCTCAACTTTAGTCAGACAATCTAGAATTTTAGAGAAGTACTAGGATTCATTGTAGTGGTCTAACTAGATTGCTGTTCTTGATAATTTTGAATTGCCTGATACCTGATGATTCATAGTTTGGTTCAGAAACAGTAATTAAGCAAGAAAGGCTCCTGGGTCTTTATTACAAATTCTTTAACCATGATCCCAGTTTCAGAGTCTTTCCCCTACGCAAAATTCTGATTGCCATTAAATTGCATGCAATAAGGCAAGGTGCCACACAAGGAGGCTGCAGAACTAATTTAAATCCTTATTCAAAGAACATGACTGAACTGGGGAAGGTAATTCTTTGTGTCTTGCACTATGGCAAGTTAAACAAATCCTATTGATAATTAAGTGTATTCCTGGATTCTATGTTAATGTTGTGACATAGCCACAGTTCCTGTTTTTAGATGGGCTCAAGTCTTATGACTCCTGATTTTCTTCATTTGCATTGACAGGCTTTCTTTACACTGGGTCTTAGCCACTCACATGATTAGCTGGTCAAATGAATTCCAGGAGCAGTTATGTACCAGCTGTCTGCACATTAACCTTCAGCTCCTAAATCCAGGAAAATGAGTCATCTTCTAGTCCTGATGCCACTTTCTTTTCCATATGTCCAGCTTTGGGGATTATTTGTCCAGCATATAATAATTGTGATGAAATGCTGGTTCCTACTACCAATTTGAAATAAATTTTGTACTCAAGAACTTTAGCAACTATACTCATGAATGTTAACAAAGTCAAATTCATAGGGCTTTCTTTGATGTGGTGTTGGAACTACTGTATTGGCATAGTGACCGTGAACCTTTGCGAACCTTTTGCATAGTGAATTTTTTTAAGTCCAGATAGTGTTTATAGAAAAAAGATTTGTTCAAGAGTTTTTGAAGGTGGGAAAGGATATTTACTTGGAAGTGTTTTGCTGAACTTTTTAAATTGATGGTCAAATAAGTAAAAATAAAAAAGGTCTGTGAACTCACTTCTTGGCCTACATTTCCTATTTGACTCTCTGGAGTGATGAACTTAAGTACATTCAACCTGCTTAAAGATTCTGTTAGCATCTGAGAACTCACAGATTAAGGGATTTAGGGAAATATTTACATGATAAGACATCGTGACTTTATAAAAGACAAAATTTCTATAGATTTACTAAGAATTACCTATTAGATTATTAATAAATTAATTCTAGAATAAAAATCACCCTCCATTATGATTTGTTAAGTAAAAAAGAAATAAAGTCCCAAGACAATTAGACAACTCAAGTCCACTTGTCCGGATTAGAACTTTCCAAAACAACTTTGCATAATAATGAAAATGGCTTATGTTAATATTGTCTAGTAAAGCAGCCATTATTCACATATGACTATTGAGCTGTTGAAGTGTGGCTGTGATTTATTAGCTGGATTCTCATTTTTATTGAATTGTTAATAACTAAAATATAAATTTAAATAGCCACATGTGGTTATTAACAACCAACTAAAGAGCTCAGGTCTCAGTCATGGTTTCTCGATAGGAAATATATGAAAATTAAAATGATTTTATGTTAATTTCAATTTCTTATCCAGCTAATATGTTACACACATAAACACTTTTGAGGTGGTACCACCCCCAAAATAGAAGTTTTCCCCAAAGCTATGTATTCAAATATTTTTACAAAATAATCTTTTTACCTCCAAAATACACTCTATCACACTTGGTACATTTGTCAAATATGCAATTCCTTTCTTGGAAACTTTTTTCAAACTCATCTATTTGGATGGCTGAACCCACCTCTCTCATTGTTTTCTTCACCTCCCTACCTCATCAAATCACTGTTCTTTCATGTGTCTCTGTATTCACAGAAACAAAAACAAGTTACACAGAGCGAGGTCAGGTGAGTAGGGTGCATGGGCAAGAAAGGCATGTTGTTTTTTGCTCAAAACTGAAGTACTCAGATGACTGCACAGGTGCATTGTTGTGGTGGCAAAACCATTACCCCCTCTGGCACAAATCAGGCCTTTTTTTTTGTTACAAACCGCTATGCCATCTTTTCAAAGTTTCTAAATGGAAAACTTGATTAGCAGTCTGACCTGGTGGTCAGACTCCAACTGTATGATCCCCCCACACACACATATCAAAAAATATAAATGAGAATAATCTAGATCATTGATTTCACTTGACAAGCTTTTTGGGTGAGGTGATGATGACATCTCCCCCTGGCTTGATTGATGTTGGCTTTGGGGGTCATAAGAATAAGTCTGGGTTGCTTTGGAGCTATTCTTTCAAAGCATGACATGTTTCCAATAGACAGTCTTTTTTTCTGGTCAGTCAGAACCCGAGGCACACATTTTGCAGTGACTGTTCTCATTCCCAAACATTCCATTAAAATTTGCTGAACTGAGCTCCACGATAGTCCAGATAACTTCCCCATCTCTTCATTGGTCCATTCCCAGTTTTTGATCACAGTGGATGTATTTTGTCCACAGCTTGATCTACTTGCAAAGTTGACAGAAGTCCAGAATGATGTTTGTCAGCAATAGCTATTTTACCTTTTTTGAAATGAGAAAAATACTCATACACCTGCGTTTTTCCCACGGTGCTGTTCTTGTAAGTGGTGTACGATATCACAACAGTTTCTTCAGCATTTTTCCTGAGCAGGAAACAAAACGTCACAGCCACATGCTGCTCTCTTAAATTGGCCATCACAAAAGATGAAGCTTGAGTGATATACTTTTACAAAAAAAAAATTCACTATGACCAGAGAGAACTTTCCCAGGGGACACCACTGGATGCACTAATTCAGAACAAGTTGCTTTGTGCTCGATTCAATATTCTATACCAACTGCATAATGCAAGTATGCCAATTTTCCAGTCTTCCTTGTTTATGCCAGCATTTTGCATTCATAAAAGCTAATTGACTCATCTGGCTTGGGTCAGGTTCACTCTAATCCTCAGAGTAACATATTTATATTTTAGCATTTTAAAGACATTTTTTATGTAGCAGATTCTTCCAAATGCAATACATCATTTTGTTTCTGGCTTGCTACTTCTATGAGTATTAATTGTGAATCCAAGTAAAATAAAATCTTAAACAATTTTAGCATTTACTCTATTTATCATGATGCTCCTTTTTGATGTAGGTGTTAGGACTTTTGTTTGAAATATAACCTAAACTCAAAGTGGTAGTCTTTGATATTCATGAATAAGCTCTTTAAGTCTTCTTCACTTTGTCCTAACAAAGTTGTTTGATCTGTCTATCATAGATTGGTATGAGTCTTCTTCTGGTCTTGATGCCACTTTTTTGTATAGTTCCACTTTTTGTATTATTTGCTTAACATCAAATAATTAGAATGAAAGAATATAACCCAGACACACACCTTTCTGATGTTAAACTATGCAGTATCTTCTTGTTCTATTTGAAGGTCCACATCCCAGTCTATATAGTGATTTCATATAAGCACTATCGAGTGTTCTGGAATTTATTCTTCACAATGTCATTCATATTCATTTTATCCATACAGTCAATTTTCATAAAAATATTGTCATCAAGTCAATTACAACTCATAACAATCCTATTGGATAGAGAGGATTTGGCATTTTGGATTTCTGAGACTTTTCGATGTCTTTACAACATTTTTTTCCTGTGAAGTGAGTAGCTGGTAGAACTGAATGGCTGACCTAGTGATTAGCAGCCTCTAATGAAACCCATTAAGCCATCAGGGCCTCTTATTAATTTCCATAGTGCATAATGACTAAAACACAGGTAAGTATTTCTGGTATCCTCTCCTTTCAGCCAAGAAACTTCTTACATCAGCAATGTCATTCTTCATTCTATGCCCTCTTCTGAATTTGTCTTGATTGCCTGTCTATTAGTTCCTTGTAAATATACTATTGCAACTACTTTCTAAAGGTTTTTCAGGAAATCTTACATGTATAGGATATTAGTAATATTGTTTAATAATGTATACATTTTCTCAGAATAAACATGGTTATGAATTTCTTCTTGTCTTTTGGCCAAATTTCTTAACATAAATAAGAGAGTAATAATGATAATGAAAATTGGAACATCTAAGTTAGTCTATCATCAATTGCATCCTGTTTTATGCCAATGCCTTCAGTACATTTTGGGCTTCTCCCTTCAATACCCTTGGTTCTTGAACATTGATGAATTCTTTTGGGTACTAACTCTAACTCAGCTTACTGCCATTGCGTTGATTCCAATTCATAGAGACAGAGTAGAACTGTGTCCTACGGGTTTCTGGGACTGTTACTCTTCCTTTCATGAGAAAGTTTGGTTTTTCCCTCTCAAGGAGTGGCATGCAGTTCAAACTTCTGTCATTGGAATTAGCACACTGCACAACCACTATGAAACCAGGACTCCTCATTTTGGACAGTGACTGTATTCCTAGTGTCCTCTGTTGAGGTTTCCTGTGCCATTCAAAATTTTGCCCATAGAATTTTTCAGTATTGGAACCCAAGCTTGAATTTTTCTTCAGTCTCTTCAGTTTGACATATACTTAGCCTTTTCTTCCTCCTTAAAATGTTCAGCTTTAGGTTTTGTGTGTTTCGTCGTAATAGTTTACTTTGTTCTCTCAATCCACCTGCTTGACTATTTTAATTCTTCATTTCTCACCTTCACTTTAGCGACTCTATTTTTCAAAAGCATGTTGAAGAGTCTCTTCTGAAACCCATTTTGATCTTCTTGTTGTTTCTTGCCTTTTTAACTACGCTTTATTTTCTTCACATATAATATCATTGATATCACACCAGAATTCACCTGATTTTCAGTTCTTAGTGTTCTATGCTACAAATCTAATTTTAAATGGTCTCAAAATGTCTTAGTAATTAGAATATGGAATGTACAAAGTATGCATCTAGAAAAATTAGAAGTTGTTCAAGATTAAAAGACACACATAAAAATTGATACCCTCCACCAGTGGTTCTCAACCTTCCTAGTGCTGCAACCCTTTAATACAGTGCCTCATGTTGTGATGACCTCCAAGTATAGCATTAGTTTTGCCGCTACTTCATAACTATAATCTTGATACTATTAGGAATTGGGCCACCCCTGTGTAAGGGTTGTTTGACTCTCAAAGCGGTCGCGACCCACAGCTTGAGAACTGCTGCGAAGACAGTGCTGTAGTTTTTGTTAAACGCCATCATCTAGGCAGCTCCTACTCATAATACCCTATGTACAACAGAATGAAGCACTATCCAGTCTTATAGCATCCTCACAATTACTGATATGGGATGAACTCCTTGTTGCTGTGACTGTGTCAATGCTCATCCTCAAGGAAAGGTTAGAAAGATGTAAACATCACCTCCCTAAATGTATATGGCCTGACGGCATAGCTTCATATTTTTATTTTGTAATCAAGCTTTCTATAATTTTGTTGTGAAACTTTTTACTTATCAGGATGTGTATTAACATGTGTTGCAGTCATTAGAAAGACTGTAGTTGGTCTCGATTTGCATGAATATGTTCCCAAGTAAAATATATAGGTAAGTAAAGGAGTCTGAAGGATTGTACAAGGGTATTGTATATATGGGTATTGTATATATCTTCATGGGTATTGTATATATCTTCAATAACTATTACAACAGAGTATTTTAAGAATATTACGCATTTTACAAAAAGAGAAGGGGGCTGCAAAGGGAAAATGAAGACAGAAAACAGGAACTCAATCAGACAAGTGAAGACCAATTCTGGCCATTATTCCAAGGTTTCTGCTTCACCCCAGCTAGAATTAGCTTGGGACATGGATTGGGTACAGATTTTAATTTTGAGCCCTGATGAAGCTAGGATCCCAGCATTGTTTCATAAATCTTAAGGAGTCATTATACTCTGCCATATTCAGGACACTGAATCATAATCAATTTGGTGGCAGTGGGTTTGTTTGGGTTTGGGATAAAAAGACTTCCCAATGTACCCAATGGAAATAGAAAGGAACCTTTTTCAAAACTTCAAATTGACTTTCTACATTCCATGTGTAAATGACTCTGGAGGTATAATTGATGGCTCATCTTAGGTCAAAGAAAAGAAAACAGACCTTGAATGTCCTATGGTCTGTGAAGGATCATAATTATAACACATTTAGAGTTTTCTGGAGAACCAATTGAGAAGGGCCCCCAATTTTGAAATATCAAAGTCCAGATGTAAAGCCTTTGCAAGGGTCCTTGGAACAATGTGAGTTTGTAAAAGAAGCTCTTTAAAAGTGTGAGTTAATATTAAATAAATCTAACAATTTATACTTCTATTGCCCCATTTCATGTAATTATAGATAATTATAAAATGTAAATTATAATTATAGTGCAAAATATAATTATAGATAATTTTAAAGTGTAAATTATTCAAAGAAAAATGTAAGAATAGATTTGTGTTTCTGAAGGTAAGCATGGATTATTGGATGGGAATAATTAAGTGGCTTTCATGCCAGCAAAACCCCATCCTTTACACCAGTTGTTTGACAGCTGAAAGGTAAGAGACAAAGATGATTTCAGGATTCATTTATGAAAAAATCTGAACCAGATTACTGGAGATCTATCTGAACACCATGCTGCGCATAACAGGAAAATTCTAACTTTTTTTTTTCCTGACTCTGAGACGTGCCCCTCAAAATGTTGTTGACTCTTTCTCAGCAGAACTCATGGTTCTTTATGTCTGTCTTACTTGACCACCCAATTGGAATTTGTTGTCTTCCTAGTTTACAATCCCAATGTGTGGTCTTCTCTCACGTAGTTCACACTTTATATATTTTTTATCAAACATGTGGCTTTTTATCACACTCCAAAAATTAATTAAAAACAATGGTAGATGGATGACAAAAATTATTTTACTAAATGCAAAGCCTCAGGTAGACCGTTAAGTCTATCCTATAGAGAATTCCTGTACAGCTGTATGTCCTCAGAAAGTTGGGATCCTCTAGGCAAGTAAAGAAAAGGAATACTTAAAAGGGATTGCTGCCATGGGAACATTTTAAATATTATCCTAGGTATACAGCTGTGAGCATAGAGAACCCTAACCAGTGATATATTTTATAACCCATTCTCCCAGAGTACATAAGGAAAGAAGTTTGGAAACTCTTGTGAAAGCACTGTGAGAGATTGAATCTAAGCATCTGCTAAAACCCACGCTATCACTCCCTATCCCACCTGAAGAAGTACTCTACCAGGCACGCGCACTCTGCAGCCAACTTAAAATAGAATTTGTAATCCTCTTTACACCTCTCTAGTACAGGTATTTGGATTAATATCTCCATTTCATCTTGATATACTATCCTCAACCTCAGTATATCATATCTTCCCTTCGTGACCAGATTGGGCTCATGTCCCTCCATTCTGCTTTCCTTAAGATTTCATGTCTGGTTTATAATAATACTTTGACTGATTGAACACTGAATATTTATGATATCCAGCCATGGTCTGATGTCTGATCTTTGGTTCATCATAGAATTCATTTTGGTGGACCAATCAATTTCCTGGTTATATCCATGACCAATAAATTTAAATGACCCCAAAACCTTGGAGGAGGAAATGTTTGAGTCCTGTTTATTGATTGTTCAGTCATAAACTCAGCCTCAAAATTCTTCCCATAACCCAAATGAAAATTACCTGTACATATTTTCCAACAACGTGATGTCTTCGATTTGACTTCCAGACTTTTATATAGAAGAAAGATAAACTGGAAAAGATGCTATTCTATATCTTCTTCCATAATTGAGTTCGTAAAATCCTATAATGAAAAGTTGTACTAGATTCTTCAGTAACAAATTGAAATAGTCACAGGGCAGTTCTTTTATTCAAAGGATCTCAAATCCCACTTTCCTCCCTGTTTTCCATGTCCTAACTACACATAGTCTGGTTCAATCAATTTAGAGAGTAACTAAATTTAAGCAGCTGGTAAGGTTGGTTTTCTGCCCTTTATATCTGGACGACAGTCTGAATAGCTGACAATTGCAGCTGAATGTGATTTTAAAAAATTTAGCCATAAATTTTTTTTTGCAGCATTAGTCTTTACAGGGACCAAAGGGGATCTTTTGGGTGTGGCCTTCCAAACAAATTGGTTGCTGTAACAACCTATAATCATTAAGTGTACACTTCTGAATCTAGTGGTAATTAAAAGGAGACAAAGTAGCCACAGGTGTATTTGGTCCTCAAATAGGAAATGAGAAGTTTTAATGGATATTCAGAGGATTATGTCCTCCCGTTGAGTTTTTGCAGGCAAAATCACTTTCATATCAATGTGTTGTGTAAAAGTTATTTATGGGGTGAATGAGTAAAAATAAAGCAAAACAAATGGCACACTTTCAGTAAACCTATTCATGTGCTATCCATGTCAGTTTGCTTTACATCTAAGGTATGTGTTTAATTGAACTTGAAGGTTCTGTTTCAGCACAGTGCTAGCAGATTTAGGAGTACTTAGGAAATAATTTTAGTTAGCTTATAATAGTCTTAGGTTATACTCTGGTTTCTCTTCAGATCATATAGCAATCTTAGGTTAAAGTGTACTGCTATAGAAATTAACACTTTAATTAGTTAAGTAATTTTATAATGAGTTCAAAGCTTTCAGTCAAACCAAAATGTACTGGTATAATAGCTATTCCCTACCATCCCTTGCTAAGTTTTAAAATAAGTTAAAAGCAATACAACTCAAGGTTACTTGAAATAATAAAATTCACTTTTCTAGAACATTTGCTTTCTTTGTGACTATGAATGAAATGTAAAATTTATCTGATGATAAAGTTTTGTGACTGTATCTAAGAATTTTTACACATATTTATGTGTGAGTTTAATGACTCCAGGTATTCTTGTTATAACTCTTTTCCCATGTAAGAGAAATAGATGCATATATATGCCTAAGTGGATAATATGTATAGAATGTATTATAGTGGTATTTCCTATCATGAAACATGATGAAAGCTTTCTTATATCAGTTCCTTTGAGTGTTTTTCCCTGACTTCAGTAGATGGATACACTGGGCTAGGTACAAATGAAGAACTTCTGTCCTTTGAAAGACAAAACAAAAACAAACCCAACAAACTTAAACAAGGAAATGCACTGATCGAGAAAAGATAACTATAGTTGATGGATATATGATAAGGAAGCATACTAGAGTCTAAAAATAATCCCTACAAATAAATAATAATATGCTCCATCTTCAATTCAGTTCCACAAGTTATAGCTCATAGTGACTCTGTATGTAAAATTTCTGAACAGATAGCCATAGCTTTCTTTCATGGGTTATTGATAGGGAGTCTTGATAGTGAACTTAGTTAGAAATTGGACTGCTAGCAACAAAGATGATGGTCTAAATTCACCATCTGCTCTGGAGGAGAAATATGAGACTTTCGGTACCCATCAATGTTCAAAGCCTTGAAAAGCATAAGACGTAATTCTACTCCGTCCTATAAGATAGTGTCACTGTGAGTTGGAATCAATTAAGGTAGTGGGATTGGCTTGGGTTTAGGTTTGAGTTTTTGCAGTGAATGAAGCTATGTGAGAAAGAATGTCTCTAGAACCACACAGACTTTTTAAAGCTTCTCATGATAGAGATATGGCCACCAAGAGGCACATAAGAGCAAAATTCTTGGGCATTTTCTGAGTATGACATATATCTCACTAGCTTAACTCTCTCTCTGTAGAACTTTTGCTTCTTTATGACTGTTTTCTCTGTCCCCTTAGATGTAATTCTATATCTTGCTCCTCATTGATCCTCTGTACAACTTTTCTCTTGCTGAGATTCAGGATTCCATATTCTTTTAAAAAACAATTAATTTTTCTTCTTGTTGAAAATATACACAGCAAAACAAAGACTAATTCAACTATTCTTAGCTGTACAATTTAATGATGTTTATTACATCCTTCTAGTTGTGTAACCATTTCTCACCCTTCTTTTCTGAATTGTTTCTTACACGTTAGGTTAAACTTACACTACCACTTCCATGTTCTCTACAGAATTTTAGTACTCACCATTGTCAACCTGATCCCATTTCTATAACTTCTTAAAGAGTACACTGATCAAGTCTGACATTCTTTACTCATTAAGATAAAGTGGGTGTGATTGTGTTGTTATGTATATTGCTTAAAGAAGTTTTCATGGAATATGTTTGGTGGTAAGTTTAAAGATGATCTCAGTACAATAGTTTCAGGAGAGGGGCTCATCCACCTCCATTGGCTTTAGAAAATCTGGACTCTAAAAGAATTTGTAATTAAATTGTGCATCTTTCCTCTTTAGATCTTTTATAAAATATTTGATCAAGCTCTTCAATAACAATAGCTGGGCATTATCCAGTTCTTCCAGTTCCATGGCAAGGTGACAGTTGTTCCAGGAGGTCATTAGACATGTGTTCCATTTCCTCTTCCTGTCCAAATTTAAGTTAATGGAAAACTATGTTACATTTGGGACAGTAAGGACCATAGTAAGTGTATACTTCTACATCTAGTAACCAAATGGTATTTGACTGGTCCTAAAGCAAGAAAAAAATGGTTTTCAATGAACACACTAAGGACCACTTCTTGACTTTCAGACTTCTTAGGTGAAGTTACTTTCAGAAACATTTGAGGGAGGGGAGGGGGGAGCTGGGAGAGAGGAGAAAAGGTGAAGAGCTGATGTCAAGGGCTCAAGTAGGAAGCAAATGTTTTGAGAATGATGACGTGACGGCAGCAGGTATATGAAGGTGCTTGACACTATGTATATAGGTATGGATTGTGAGAAGCATCATGTGAGCTCCCAATGAAATGATTTATGAAATGATAATAAAAACAACAACAAAAGTGAAAAAAAAGTAGTTTGTTGATTAAATAGATAAAGAGTAGGGTCGGTGGGGGACATAAAAACCCAGAAAGCACTTTCTTTGGTCTAAACTGCTTATTTGAATCCATTAAATTTAGTGAATCTGTCCAGATTCCTATAAACCTGAAACACATTCTTGTTATAATTTGATTGCTTCCAGATTTCTAAGTCTTGAAGGAAAGCATTTAAAAAAATGAAGTTACCATAGTCTTTAGTAAGAAAAGATTTACATAAGCCAAAATTTCTATTTTTATTTATGATTGACTATAAGATTTTCAGTGAAAAAATAATGTAAACAATATTATGAGCCATACATTTGGTGAGCAAGAGAAATACTATTAATGCTTGTCAATTTTTCTAAAACGTTTCCTTTTTTGTTAACTCTCATAAAGTTAGTTTGTATCATTTGATTATAAAATGTATTTGAATTTGTCTTAAGAATGTGAACATTTGTTTCTGTATTTAATGGTGCCAGTTATGTTTGATGATATAGTTATTCTCTTTGGATATGAAAAATATAAGTCTGCACCCTTGAAAATCTATGTATGTATATCTGATTGTGAAATGTATGTTGTTAGGTGTCATCAATGACATTCTGTTGAAAAGGAATCCTATGCACAACAAAGTGAAACACTGCCTGATCCTATACCATCCTCACAACTTTTCCTATGCTTCCGCCCATTGGTGCAATCACAATGTCAATCCATCTCAGTGAAGACTTATCTCTTTGATGGGGCTCCTCTATTTTACCAAGCGTGAAGCCTTTCTCCAGGGATTGGTCTCTTCTGACATCATGTTCAAAGTATGTAAGACTTTGTTTTATGCATGTACAAGTTCCACACAAGCACAACGAAGTGCTCTGGAATCCCCACTCTTCTCAAAGTTATCCATAGTTTGTTATGATCCACACAGTCAAATGCCTTGGCATAGTCACTAAAGCACACGTGAGCATCTTTCTGGCTTCCTCTGCTTTCAGCTAAGATCCATCTGACATCAGTGATGATACTCCTTGTTTCACGTCCCCTTCTGACTCTGACTTGAGCCTCTGCCAACTCCCTGTCAATGTGGTGCTACAATTGTTGGTGGGTAATCTGCAGTAAAATTTTACTTCCCTGTGATATTAATAATATCGTTCTATAATTTGAGCATTCTGCTAGGTCACCTTTCTTTTTGGGGGTGGTGGTGGTGTCACCTTTCTTTGGAATGTGTACAAATGTAGATCTTTTTCAGTCACTTCAAGTAGGTGTCTTCCAAATTTCCTGACATAGATGAGTAAGTGCTCCCAGTGTTTCACCAGCTTGTTGAAATGTTTCAGTGGGTATTGCATCAAGCCTGGAAGCTTATTTTTTACTAAGGCTTTCTGTGCAGCTTGAACTTCTTCCTTCAGTACCATAGGTTCTTGCTCATATGATGTCTCCTGAAAAGGTGAAATGTTGACTAGTTTTTTTTATACAGTTACTCTGTATAGTCTTTTCACTTTCTTTTAATGCTTCTTGAATCACTCAATATTTGCTCCCCAAATCTTTCAAAGTTGCAAGGCTTGAATTTTTTCTTGCTATTCAGTTTAGCATAGATTGGACATGTTGTACCTTTTTGGGTTTCTAACTCTAGGACTTTGCTTGTTTCATTATAATATTTGGCTTTGTCTTCTCAAGCTTCCTTTCGAAAGCTTCTATTTAGCTCTTTGACTTAATAATTTTCCCATTGCATTGGCTGCTCTGTGATTTAGAGAAAGCTTCAGAGTCTCTTTTGACACCCACTTTGATCTTTTCTTTCTTACCTATCTTTTAAAAGACCCTTTGGTTTCTTCATGATTGCTGTTCCTGGTGTCCTCCCACAGTTCATTAAATCTTCTGTCATTAGTGTTCAAAACAGCCAATCTATTCTTGAGATGTTCTTGAAATTCAGGTGGGACATAGTCAAGGCTGTATCTTGACTTCCATGGACTTCCTTTAAAAGTGAAATACATACACATATAAAATACCTTATGTCTATAGTATATATACATTTAATGTGTGAGATATTTATACTTAAATGTACCTAATAAATACCTAATAATCATATTTTATAAAAACTTAATAATCATATACGATAACACCTTATTTCCCATTTGTCTGTCAGCTTGTATTGTGGTGGCTTGTTGTGGTGCTGCTGGAAATTATGCCACCAGTATTCCAAATACCAGCAGGATCAGCTATGGCGCATGAGTTTCAATGGCCTATCTAGACTAAAACACAAACTGTGAAGAAGAAATAGGCTATCCGCATCTGAGAAATTAGCCATTAGAAACCTTATGAACAGCAGTGAAGCACTATCAGAGACAGTGTTGGAGGATGACTCCTTTAAGTTAGGAGGCAGTATGGATTGGCACAGTGGCTCCAATAAAGGCTTCAAACCTAACTGGTGCTGTGAGGCTGGTGCTGGACTGGGCGGTCATTCCTTCTGCTGTGCCTAAGGTAGTTATGAGTCAAAACTGACTCCACAGCATCTAATAACATAGATAGATAGATAGATAGATAGATAGATAGATAACAGTGGTTGTTAATATAATGAACTATGATTAATGGTTTTTATTATTGAAGGCCATTTCATACCACAAAATATTACTAAATTTGACGTAATAATTCATTTTAAAATCAAGAAATTCTGCCCAATGAAAGCAACACTGAAAGTGCAAAATGGCAGACTGAAAATAGATACAGCCCATATATATGATGAGGAGTGTCTTATAAGATCTTTTTCTGAAACATAACAAAATGCTCAGGGTTGACATATAAAAACTCATTTAGTTTAGTACAAGGTAGTTGTGGCGGGACAATGGAGTCAGTGCTTCTGTTGGGGAAGCATCGGCTTGCTAACTGCAAGACTGGTGGCTCACACGCCCCGGCCGCCCTGCTGAAGAGAGCGGAGGCTATCTGCGCCTGTGAAGATGAACAGCCTCTGAAACCCTCCAGAGGGCCGGTGTGAGCCAGCAGTGAGTCCTGGCGGTGGAGTGGGTTACTAGCCACAAATCAGCAGTGTGGGCACACTCGTAGGAAAGTGATGAGACTTTCTGCTTTCATAATGATTTCCATCCATGCAAGTCCCCAGGGGGGCAGCTCAACTCTGTCCTGTATGGTTGATATGAGTCACAGTAGACTATATGGCAGTGAGTTTCTGAGGGTGTGTTGTCAGAATAAACTCTATGGCCACAGGTTTGGTTTTTAAAGGGGAATTGGGCTCATGGCAGGATGCACAAGTAAGACCTGAAGACATTTATTTAGAGATAGGGACTCTGGGATGGCAATTGTTATGTTAGTTCGATGGTTAGAATCCAGAGAACTAGCCTGCAGATGGTCTTGGAAGGAAAGCTGGATTGTAGCGGGCACTCAGTGAAGGTCCCTCTTAAAGAGGGGGAGATTGGCAGTGAGTAGAGACTCATCATGTTCTCTGCCTTCTGAAAGATTAAGAGATGACAAAGAGAGATTCCTTTTGCCTCTAACTTTTCTCACGAGTGTGTGCGAACATTCAGGTTTCATGTCTACAATTTTCACTCTGGCTTTACAGATTTAGTAACAGCCAGTGTGATGTCAGACTAGTGTGTTCTGTCATCTCTCCATAGGAGAGTTGTATGTGACTTTTAAAGTTAGAGATTAAGGAAGTTATTTAAATGTGTGTCTCAAAGTTAATGTGTAAAGATTAAATATGTTGGGTTTTCTTTCATCCCACCATACAGGGATATGGCCACTTAAAGGTTATCTACAACGTACTTCATATATTTCACACATTTCTATTTTTCTATGTCTAAATTTAGGAATTTTGAATGTTTTCAATGACATTCTAGGTAGATTATGATTGTTACAGAAAGAACATGACAAAGTCACTTGGGATTTAAGATCATTAAGAACTATGTCTCACACGTCTTGAGGCTAGCTATCTGAGTTCAAGTGCTGGGAGGACCGTGCTCTCTCTAGTCTTGCCATTCTCACTTCGAATGAACATTCCAACAAACTTGGTTTTCCCAGTAGTCCATGGTACATTCACTATTCTTTACCAACACTCTAATTTAAATGCATCATGTATTCTTCATGCTTCCTTATTCACTGTAAAACTTCCATATACATATGAGGTCATTAAAAATGCCATGACTTGGGTCAAGCACACCTTAGTTCTCAAAATTACAACTGTGTGTGCTATAACAGGCTATGGATGGAGAATAATGAAATTGCAGAAATTTAATTTAACTTACATGGAATCTGGACACCTTATGCAAAACAGGCATAAATGCAATTAGTGCAATTATTTTGGAAAATATTTTAGCAACATTGACTCATTGTAAGTGATTCTTATTTGACCAGGTAACTCCAATTCTGGATATATTTCTTTATACAAAAAAAGAGATTTCACTGGATAAATATTTTTAATGTTACATTATAATAGTGAAACTCTATATGCATTTGGAGCAAAGTAAAGAAATAAATTACTAAGTGAATACATTTCTGGAAACCTTTCCAACAATAAGGAAGCTGGCTACATAATAGGTATAGCTGGCTAAAGGTATTAGTGAGAAAAACCATGAAAACTGATAGAGAACCATCATAGTGTCATAAAGTAAAGAAGACACTATCAGCCCCTCAGCAAAGTGAAGGAGTTTGGCATGAAGAGAGGAGAGGGGGAGTGTGTTTGTTGGGGGTGGGGGCAACAGACCATCTCCTCACATCTTTCATTCAAAGCAGTATAGGATATGGATCAATCTTGGATTGAGGACTGTGATTGGTAAGAAAGAAACATATTCAAGTATGAAACTCAAATGATTATTTTACAGCAGTCATAAATCAAGAGAAAGAGACTCCAGATCTACACTCTACCAAAAATATTATTAAGGAATGACAAACGTAGATTCAAAAGAGTGGAGCTACAAAAGTCTTGCGTGGTTCTCTCCCATGAAGAGATTTGCTTCTAGCAGTTGCATGAAAAAAAATTTATAAAGAGAAATAAAAGTATATGGACCTGTAAGACTTGTATTTAAATTTGATTTTCCTTGTTTAGTAAAATTACCCTTTATATGCTTGTTTACTATCTATTTATAATTTTAAATTCTATTTTAATTTGCTAGCACTAAGATGTATATCAATAGGCTGTACACTATTCCCTAAAGTACACTAGGTTTTATAATACTTTGATGCCCTTTGACTTACTCATTAGCCTGCTAATTGCAAGGTTGCCAGTTCAAAACCACTATCTTTCTCTATAGGAGAAAGATGAGGGTTTCGACTGCCATAAAGTTTCACAGGCTCAGAAACCCACTACACAGTCCTAGAGGGTTTCTACTTCTCGGAATGAATTTGATAGGAATAAGTTATTATGGCCAAACTTCACTTAAAAAGCTGCAGAGTTGGTTCCAACTTAGTTACTAAAAATCTACATAAACATGTAAGCAAATGTGAACAAAATAGAAAACAAAAAAGAAAGACAAAGGAAAACCCACAAAGTATACCTATAGTTATTGAAAATTAGGAAACTTTATAACAGAAGAAGATAAATGGATACACCACTAAAGAAACTTTTAATTGACAATGACCCTAAAAGAAGTATTTTAAGAGAATTTCCTCGTGTTGAATAGTTCTCAGGTCACTTGATCAGCTGCTGAACTTTTAGGGCGGTGATGAAAAGGAAGCTCTGTAGCAGATAGTTCAAGAGCATGCCTTGCTTGAATAGGAACAGGATCATTGGGAAGTGGGAAGGGAAACAGAGTAAGAACATGATTTTGACCTGGCTTGGTTTACTTTTGGTTGGGAACCCAATGGGGGTTTTGTTTGTTTGTTTGCTTTTTCTTTTTATCCTCAAGACCTGATTTTATACCTTATAGTGGAGTTTTGAGGATACATATCTTTTCTCTTCACTGTAGTCCTAGGCAGGAAAAAATGCACTACTGCCCCTCAGCAGATAGTGACCTGACCAGGTACACCCTAAAGCTACAAGCAGGTTTTCAATATTGCCCTGGTTTTGTTTTGTTTTGTTTTTCACACTTAATTCTTACACATTCTTTGGTTCACTGAACGTGCTCTTTCCCCAAACTATGTCTTCTGATGTCATAATATGTCATTCTACAATCTTGCTCAAGTTTGGATTTCTGCTAAATTGTCTATTTTATGAAACCATAGTCTTGACATTTCTTTAATTTATTCTCATATATTTTAGAAATTTTGGGGGGACTTTTCTGAGGTATCCCTTTAGAATAATTTCTTTTGATCATTCTTTCTCCTTGGTGGAGGTTCTTTCCTTTAGCCCAGATCATTCAGATCTAAATATCCCTGTTATCTACAATTGCACTACCTCCCTGAAAAACCTCCATCACTCCTCATATTCAACATCTGAATCGATATTAAAAGGGGTGAGATGTAGTGGAGACCCAAAGTTCACCAGGAAGACAATTGGACAGTCCCTTTTTGTAGGGCTTCATGGAACGGAGGATAAATCCAGGTGTAGTGTGGCACTGATGTACCACATTACTACACTCTGGTTCTCTAGATTTCCTCCTTGCTATTGGGGTCCCTGTGTGACATACCTCACTGGCCATGTTAGACTTGTGTACGTTCATTTGTTCATTTGAGATTGCTCAGTACAGGGTAATCTAGAGAGATGACCACTGAGAGACGCAGGCAGGAGTAATGGTTCTCAGAGGGTACTGGAAGTGAGAGGAGCACTGATGATTGCATATCCCCACCTGATGGGATTGAACAGCCAAACTGTATAGGAAAGGATGTATTAGAATGACATACAAGATATGTCAATAAAAATATTATTTGAGAAACACACAAAGTTTCAACATGCTTGTTCTTTGTGCCTTTCCCCAATAGTTTGCACATTTGATAATTCTATTTCACGTTACTCAGTGAACTACCTATTAAAAAGAACCAGAATGAGATGAAGACCTATCAACTTAGCCAAAAGACTGTCCAAGAAAATCACTGGAAGTGATTAATTGACTGCTTTACATTGTTTCCAACCCAAAATGAGTTTAAATCATCTTCCCCACATCACCTCCAAACAGCTAGATGAATATTGAAGGTGCCTTTTTGTCCCTGACAACATGGACAATTAGAAAATTCTATAATATTCTACTCACCAGATATCTTGCTGTCATATACTCACTCTCCACCATCTTCTCCCGTGGTCAGCTACCTGAGATGGTGAAGATATTTTCTCAAGGTCCTTCTCATAGCTGCTTTCACCTCATTGTTCTTCAGGCTGTAGATGAGGGGATTGACCAGGGGAGTTATCACACTGTACTGTATGGAGAAGATCAACTCCAAGGGCGAATCAGAGTTTGGCATGGCATAGCGAAGAAAAGCAGAGCCATAAAATAGGAGAACTGCAGTGAGGTGAGAGGAACAGGTAGAGAAGGCCTTCCTTCTACCTGTGGAAGAGCTGATGCTCACGATGGTGGAGACAATGAGGGTATAGGAGAAAATGATTAGAACACAGGTTCCAAGCCCATGCAGGAGGACAGAACAGAGCATCACAGTAACGTTGATGGAGACATCAGAGCAGGACAGGGATAGGAGTGAGGGCAACTCGCAGTTATAGTGGGGGATGACCTTATCCCCACAGAAGACCAAGTCCATAGCTAGAAGAATGTTGATGAGCGCATCCAGAAAGCCTACGCTCCAAGAGCCCCACACAAGCTCATGGAAGAGTTGGTTGCTCATTATCTGGCCATAGAGGAGAGGGTGGCAGATCGCAACAAAGCGGTCATAGGCCATCACTGCAAGCAAACAGGCTTCAGTACCTCCAGTGTCACATAGAAAAAAGGCTTGAGCCAGGCAACACCTCATAGAGATGGTTTTTATTTGAGATAGAAGATTCTTCAGTAGCATGGGCACTGTGACAGAAGAGAAGAAGAGGTCCAGGAAAGACAGGTGACTCAAGAAGAAGTACATGGGTGTGTGGAGGTGAGAATCCACCCTTATAACCAGTAATATCAACAGGTTCCCTAGCAGAGTTTGTAGGTAAATCCCCAGGAAGAACACGAAGAGTAGAGTTTGGATCTTGGGGTCAGCAGACAGCCCAAAGAGAATGAACTCGGTGATGGTGCTATGGTTCCCCAAGGCCATTTAGAGACTCCTTGGTTCTGTAAAAGAAGAAAAGTAATTAGACTGAACAGTTCTTACTCTGCTGATGTCTAGGACACCCTGTCTTCTCTCTATACATTCCCATTTCTTCAGTCTATGTTTCATCACAAACATTTAAAAGTTGTCTTCACTGACTACTTGGGTATTTTCCCCTCCACATCTGTCACTGGGGTCCTGAACTCCTCTGATGAGCTATATTAAAGTTTTATTGTTTTTGGATTTGTTGAGTGTTGATATATGCCACTTTTTAAAAATTGGGTTCAACATTTCTTGTGAAATAACAGTATTATATTGAAGCTGACAGCTTCACATTTCTGTTCTCATTTATCCATTATTCTTCAATAATTTGTTCACCATATTTTAATCATTAATGTCTATGTAGAACATGCTTTGCTTGCTCAGATTTTTGTTATTTGTGCAGCAATTTTACACATATTTTCCAATTTAATTCTAGGCTAGAAACTAAGAGGCTGGTATCTTCAATTATGTGATAGAGTAGATGGAAAGGAAGTGAATAGCTATAAAATAGAAGATGTCTAAATTATTTTACAGATGAGAAAATTGAAGGTCCCTGATAAAAACATATATTTTCATATTAGTTGAGTTTGGATCTATCTTATATCACTATTTCAGGATTTTTTCCTTTTTTAACAAAATACATCTTGGACTCTGTCTATGAAATAAAGGATCTTTGATATTCAAAAGTCTCTATTAGCTTATATTAATATCACTTCCCAGTGAGACCTCCAAGCATTTCCCTAAATGTCTCACTGCCATTCTAAATAAAGCTCATCCATAAAAAGCACCATTAATAATGATTTAAATTCAATTATTATGGATTCATTCCATTAGAATTAATGTGTATTTACAAAAAATGGAAAAAATTCTGGAGATACAGCACATGAATCTGGCTTTCAAATTTGCCTCCTTTATGAATACTGTGATTGTATAGCTTTGACCTCCCAAGGTGCTCTTCTCCTCAGCACGGACTAGATGGGTTCAGCTTGCGCTAATCCTTGCAGGCACCTGAGTATGCAGAGTTTGAACCAAACGTGCAAAAAGTCAGCACTTCCGATGATCACTATCTCCTAAGAAAAGCAAGTGTACTTCCTGAGCAGCTGAATGCAGTGTTCCGAAAGGGGGAAAGCAATAACACAGTGACACAGAAAGAGCTCAGCAAAGAGAAGCGCCAGAGGAGAAGATTCGCAGTGAAGGGCAGACTTAAAGAGGCAGGGAACGAACATTACATGGGATAGTAACATAATTGGAAAAAGTTGAAGATAAGGAAGAAAAATGTTCAGAAAACTCAAGTCTCACTTGCAAAGCTTCTGGCCTTTCCTGGTACAGAATGTGTCTATTTTTCTGTCCAGTCTAATAGATGATGACATCCTGGTGGCAGAGTGGGTTACACTTTGGGCTGCTCAGATTGGCAGTTCAAAACCATAGCTAGTTCTTGGGAGAAAAATCAAGAGACAGACACTCAGAAAACCATATTGACAGTTCTATTCTGTCCTATAGGGTAGTTATGAGAAGGAATGACCTCGATGACAACTAATTTGTTTTGTTTTGTCTGGCAGATGAGCATTTCTGAGATCAGCAATTTTTCACACATGAAAAGACATTTTCTTTGAAGGTGACTATAGAAACAGCATATAGTATATTCTTCTTATAGGTTGTCACAAAAGCTCAAATAATAGAATTTTCAAACTGTTGGTAATCTCAAAGGAAAAATACTCAGTATGGTACTCTAAACCTTGGACTTCTTCCCTACTAGGCACTGTGGAAATAGTCAACCATGGAAGTGCATCATTTCTCTCACTTGATGCCAGGCCCAGCAACTTAGACATTTCCCTGTTTCTTTTTTCTTTGTAGATCTAAACATACTAGTAAAAATAATTGAAAATTTCATATCTAACCTTTTAGAAGAGTCCTTGTGTGATACAAATTATTGAACACTTGGTCAGTAAACGAGAGGTTAGCAATTAAAACGCACCTAGAGGCACCTTGGAACCCAGGTCTGGTGCTCTGCACAGGTGGGGTCTACATGAACTAGAGTCAAATTGTCAGCAACAGCACCAAAGCCATTTGAAAGGCACCTGTATTTAGAAAGAAGCCGTGGTGAAGTCACGGGTAAATCCTTGGTTAAACTTTAAGACAAGTAGCTTGACTCCACCAGTTACTGTGTGGAAGAAAGATGAGGTAGACAGTTTCCCGAAGAACTCACAGCTTCTAAAACCCTATGCAGCAATGCTACTGTAGCCTCTGAATTAGAAGATGCATTCGACGACAGTTGGTTTGGTTATATTTATAGTGTTCGTCTGTTGGCTAGTGGAGCCTGGCAGCCCAAGGGACATTTGTCCAAGAAAGTGATGTTGCAGCATGAAGCCAAGTTTTAGCTCATTATCTAAATAATGGTAACTTTCTAGAAGTGTGGAGACTCCTCTAACAATTGATAGTATGGCCTCTTTTACGTTGATGCAATGTTTCATAACCCTTGGAGGAATTTATTGGGGAGTCTCAGTAAATAAAATAGTCTTCCTGTTCTTGAAACACACTCTGGACAATAAATTTAGCCACATATATAAAATAAGTTATACCTTTGAGAAAAAGTCAATCCAAAAATTGTTCTATGTCTAACTTTATCTAATTGTATGGATTGTATCTAATTCATTCATCTGAATGAATGACCTAAAGATTTTTATATGGTAATCTTACTAAACTGCTCTTCTTGGTAAATTTTCCTTATAATATTTTCTTAATAATACAAAGGCATGTTTTCTCTTTATTCTACATCAAATATTTACCAAACATCTCCTTTTTCTTCTAGTGTCAGTATATTTTCTGAAAACAATAAAAAGTATTTTTGATGGAGAGTTTTCTATGTCTAAGAAGAATATATATGGTTGATTAGTATATAATCAAACTATGGAAACTATAAATATAAAACATCAGTTATTATAAATGGTAAATATACAAGTTATCATTATTGCCTTTAAGACAGTGAATGTTTAACTAGCAAGAAGATAATACAATTAAGAGCTTTTGAGTTCTTCCTGGGATGGTAGGTTTTTAAAAAACTGTTTGACCCATTGACACATAAAGTCACAAGGGGCACAGCTAGAGCCATGGAACAAAGTTAGTTCACTGCCTGTGTTTGTAAATAAAGCTTTGCAGGAACATAGTCCTGCTTATTACTTTAACTGTATATAACTACCTTTGTGGTAAGAAACCAAAGCAGCAGAGTTTAATACATGCAACAGAGACTTTATGGGTCCCCATATCTCTTCATAGAAATGCCCATCCTTGATTTACTGCACCACTGTACAATATGGTAATGCCCAGGCACATGTGTTGATTTAAATGAAAAGGAAATAGTAGTATATATGTCATTCCTATGAGACATTAAATTCAATTAAATTCAATGGATCGGTTTAGGCAATTCCTAAGAATTTGTTCATTTCATCTAGGTTAGCTGTTTTGTTAGTGTACAATTGTTCATATTATTCTCTTAGAGTCTTGTTTATTTGTGTGTAAGACTGATATTTATATCCACAATTTCATTTCTTAATTTGGCTATTTACATTATCTTTTTTTCCATTATCTTTTTTTGTCAGTCTAGCTAAAGAGCTGCCAATTCTAAAATCTGTTCAAAGAACCTGTTTTGGGGTTTGTTGATTATTTCTACGATTTTTCTTTTTTTATTGTTTTTTATTTTTTATTTTGGGGGCACATCACTTACTTTGGTGGTCATGGGTGCTACCCAGTTGTGCTCTTGAGAGCCTCCGCTGGATTTGAACCGCCAAGGTCGCAGGGCGCAGTCCCGCACCCAACCACTTACGCCACTGGGGCTCAGCCCGCTATTTCTACCATTTTTCAGTTCTCTATTTGATTTACATATTTCTGAGTTCTCTAGTTTTTCTTTTATTATAGATTCATAGCTTTGCATGGGGTTTCAGTCTTGTGTCTAATTTATTTATACTTATATTGTTAATTTCTCCTGCCCTGGTGGTATAGTCGATTATGTGCTGGGCTGCTAGTTGAAAGGTTAGCATTTTGAATCCACCAGTCACTAAGAGGGAGAACGAGAAGGCTTTTTACTCCCAGAGAGATTTACAGTCTCGGAAATCCACAAGTCAGGCTACCCTGTCCTCAAGGGTCACTATGAATTGGAATGGACTTTATGGTAGTGATGTTTTTTTTATGTAAATAATTTATTCATAAATAAATGCATGTGTTTGTATGTTTTAGATTTAGGCTTGCCAAACATGCATCATTTTCTATCTTGGACAATGTTCAATGTGCATTGGAAAACAACATATATCCTACCATTGTTAGGTCAGGTATTCTATATATGCCTGTTACGTCGAGTTGGTTTGCAGTATTGCTCAGTCCTCTATTTCTTATTGATATCTGTCTGGATGTTCTATACATTGTTGAAAGTGGTGCATTGAAGTCTCCAATTATAGATGTGTCCAATTCTCCGTACAATTTGTTAATGATGATTTGTATATATTCAGTTCTGGTTTTAATACACGAATGCTTAAAATTCTTACGCCGTCTTGATGAATCTTTTATCAACCTATGCTATCTCTCTTTGTTTCTTGAGACTGTAGCTATTCTGTATAATATCTATTAAGTATAACTACATCAACCCTTTTGGGTGTTGTTTGATTAACTAGTGCTTCTTACTTTCATTGTTAACTTATTTGTCTTGAAGCTAAAGAGTGATTAAAAAATCTCTCAATTTCTGTCTTTTATTTGATTGATTCATTTCATACACACACACACACTGCTGTTTGCACATCACTGGGCAACAAAGCAGAGTGTGGCAGATAACATAAGAGAGATCATATGCCATCCTACAAACAACTAGCTTCAGTCCCTTCAGAGACTAGCAAAAAGAATATTATCTGACACAGAGAGTCTTTGCTGAAATGATTTCCTTCTAAGACAAGATATTTTCCCAGCATCTTAGAAACATACTGGGGATAAGCTAATACAACAAGAGGTCACTCAAAAAATGTAACATGTACTGGAGAATAAAGAATAAGTCCTGAAAACCACAGTCATCACCAGATTCTCCATTTTGGTAAGAAGATAAATCCTCGGGAAGAACACAGAGAGCTAAGCTGGGTCCTTAGAGTCCGCAGACAGCCTGAGAAGGATGGAATTGGTGATGGTACTGTGATTCTGCAAGGCCACTTGCAAGTTTCATCCCAAAATATGATGTAGAGAAGTATGAGAATGAAATTCCTAATGTGCTCTAATATATTTTCTTCACTATTGAAGTGAAACGACCACATGGCACGTGTTTCTTTCAAATGGCCTCAAATATCTTCACCCTGACATTTTCATGTGCTCCATTGGTTTTCCTTCCCCTGACGTATTTTGGGTAGTTTGATCTAAATAATCCTGAAAGCAGGTGTGATTGGGAAGTTTGTGAGTTGACTCATGGAACTTGGCTGCCCAAAGATGTTTGCGCCAATGCTAGTTTTCCCTGGGAGTCACAAATCAGATACTGTAAGAATTAGCAACATTATAAATACCAATAGCATGTCCTTGAGTGTGGGCTTTGGAAATTCTGGACTGGAGCCATAAATAAGATAATACATTTGAACTTTTGATTGAAAACTTCATAGGAGGCAGAAAGCAATGGACTCGGTTTCCTTATAAGAAATAAATATAGGGCTGAGCTCCGGCGGCGTAGTGTTTGTGCGCGGGAATGTGGCCCACTGGAAGTTTGATTCCAGCTCCACGGAGCAAAGGCTTGGCCTCCTACTCCCACCCCCTGAGGGCAGTGATGGCCCCCCCAAAAAAACAAATATATATATATATTAGAAATAAATATATTTTCATTTACCACTACAAGTATTTTATTTTCTTTCTGAGATTCCCAGGTTATTTCATTCAGGTAAATTTCCTGTGTATATATGAGTTCATGATCTACTATCTAAAAGGTTAAAAAACCAGCTAATTCAAAGGAAAGAAATTCAATAGGCAGTCACTGGCCTAACCCAACTGAACAAATCTTTCTGGTATAATGTATCCATATATATTTTAAATTACAAGATAGCTCTATAATTATTTGCATGCTTGTTTGGGTGCCATTAAATCACCAGAAACTCATAATAACTTAATGTACAACAAAACAAGCCACAGCTTGATTCTGTGCCATATTTGTAGTTGTTCTTCTGTCTGAACCCGTTGCTGCAGTCACGGTGTCCATCCATCTTGTTTGACAGTCTTCTTTTTTCACTGACTCTCTGTTGTTGCTATTGTCGGGTGCCATCAAGTGGATTCCAGTCCATAATTATTCCCTATTCCCATCAGAATGAAACACACTGCATGGTCCTGCGCCATCCTCTTTTGTTTCTATGCCTAAGCCATGGAGGCAGCCACGATGTCACACCATCCCATTGAGGGCCTTCCTCTTTTTCACTGACATTCCACATTACCCAACATGATGTCTTCTTCAGGGACTGGTCTCTCCTGACAATATGCCCTAAGTATGTAAGATTAAGTCTGGCCAACCTTGCCTCTACAGAGCATTCTGACCTTACTTCTTTCAACCAGCACAACGCAGCCGTTTTGAATGACTGCACATAACAATCCAATCAGAGCAGGAACTAGATAACTGATCTGCTTTCCAAGACCACCCCGGCCTTACACTGGTGATCGG
Source organism: Nesogale talazaci (assembly GCA_004026705.1). NCBI lineage: Eukaryota > Metazoa > Chordata > Mammalia > Afrosoricida > Tenrecidae > Nesogale > Nesogale talazaci. Next base: position 37,860 of record PVJH01009378.1, on the reverse strand, counting down.
CAACCAGGAATGTAATTGCTCCACTTATTTTGAACAAGCTCACTATGTCAGTCTGGGTAGACTAGAGGAACAAATTTCATGGACACGCATATAAATATAAGGAAAAGGTTTATATACAAGAGGAACAAGACATTGAGCTCAGTCCAGTTCAAAGTCATAAGTCTGATATTAACCCATGTGCCTGAAATCAGTCTTTAAAGTGTCCTTCCGACTCACGAAGGCACAGATCAGTGGGAGTATTATCCCGGCGCTGGCAGGGGTCTCCACATGGCTCCTTGCTTCCAGGGCTCAGGGTCCATCAACAGCAGAAGCAATTCATCGCTGGCAGAGGTCTCCATGTGGCCGTCCCAGCTTCAGAGGTCTGGCTCCATCAGGGCAATGCCGTGTGGTCTCTCCACCAGCTCCTCCAGCTTCTCAGATGCTGCCATCTTGTCTTGTCCGTGATTCATCATCTCTGAGACTAACTCCCAACCCCTGGGGAAGATAGGTTCTCATCTTCACGAGGGAAATATTGCAAGATTTCCGGGACGTATCAAGAGAAAGCCATGCCCACACAGAGGCCTCATTGGCTGCTCAATGGTTATCTCCAGATTAACAGGCTAGACTCCACCCCTACATTTCAATCATAAAATTAACATAAGCACACGACTGCCACACTCACTATTCCTTTACCCCTACCCACCAGTGATTTGCAACCCCACCCTTTATCTTCTTAGTTCTTTCTTCACTCTATTCTGATTTTCCTCTCTCTCTGACTCCGACTCAAACCCATTGCCATTGCGTCCATATGAACTCTTAAACTCATTGCTATCAAATCCACTTCAGCTCATGAAACCACTGCTGGACCTTCTGACTCAGAGAAACTCTATAGTGCAACAGAGAACTGACAGTCTAGGATTTCCATGCCTGAGAGTATTGACAGGAACAGATAGCTGCTTCTTTTTCCCATTAAGATGGTGGTGGATTTGAACTGCTAACCTCGTGGTTAGTTTGGTATGATCCACACAGCCAAATGTCTTGGCATAGTCAACAAAAAACAAGCAAAAATCTTTCTGGCTGTGTTAGTGCGGGTAGACTAGAGGAACAAATTTCAGAGACACGCATATAGGTATAAGGAAAGGGTTTATATACAAAAGAAATGTGACCCTAAGAAGGCATCCCAATCCAGCCCAGTGCAAAGTCATAAGTCCAATAATAACCCATATGCCCGAAATCAGTCTAGAAAGTGTGCTTCCGACTCAAGAAGTCACAGGTCAGTGGGTGCAGAATTCTGGTGCTGGTAGGGGTCTCCCCTTGGCTCCTCAATTCCAGGGCTCAGGTCCATCAACAGCATGCCACTCCAGCTTCAGAGGTCTGTCTTCATCAGAGCTAAGTCATGTGGTCTCTCCACCAGCTGCTCCAGCCTCCCAGCCGCCGCCATTCTGTGTTGCCTGTGGTTAATCATCTCTGAAACTAACTCCCAACAACTGGGGAAGATAGCTTCTCATTTTCACGAGGGAAATACCGTGAGATTTCCCAAGAGTCTCAGGTGAAAGCCATGCCCACATAGAGGCCTCATCGGCTACTCAATGGCTATCTCCAGATTAACAGGCTAGACTCCACCCCTATATTTCAATCATAAAATTAACATAAGCACATGAGTGCCACACTGGTATACTCTGCTTTCAGCCAAGATTCACCTGATATCAGCAATGATATCCCTTGCTACACTTCCTGTGGTAGCTCCCTGTCAACATACTGCTGCAATCATGGTTGGCTGATTTTTTAGCAAAACTTTGCTTGCATGTGATATCAATGATGTTGTTCTATAACTTAAGCATTGTGTGAGTCACCTTTCTTTGGAATGGTGCAAATATGAATCTCTTCCAGCCAGTTGACTAAGTAGCTGTCTTCCAGATTTCCTGGTATCCACAGTGAGAGTTTACAGAGCTTCATTAGCTTGTTCAAACATTTCAATTGGTATTTCATCAATTCCTGGAATCTGGTTTTTGGCTATTGCTTTCAGTATAACTTGAATATCTTCCTTCACTACCTTGGATTCTCGCTCATATGCTGCTTCCTGGAATGGTGGGACATAGACTAGTTCTTTTGAGTAAAGTGGCTCTGTGTATTTTTTCCATATTTTGGGGGGGGGGTAATTAGAAATCATCAAAACTGGCATGGAAAAAAAAACTGGCATGGAAGTTAAATATCTTAGGCATTAGTGAGCTAAAAAGACTGGTTCTGCACTTCCTGACATTGGGAACTTGAACTTGAGTAGCCCTAAATTTTTAAAAATAGGAGACCAGAAACACTTGCTGATAGATGCCCTTTGACCATCAATGTGCAGTATGAATTACTTCTTTGAGCCCTGCTATTTCCTGGCACAGATGATATTTTTCTTTTTGTGGGGGGGGGGGAAGGGGATCACTGCCCTCTGGTGGGAATGGGAGACCCACTCTTGCTCTTGGAGAGCAAGGATTTGAACCGCCAAGCCCGTGGGCTGCAGTCCCGCACTCAACCGCTACGCCACCAGGGCTCAGCCCCAATGTTTTTCAAACCCTGGGGCAAGCCAGTCATTCAAGCATCTTACTTCATTGGCTTCTGGGGACTCTGGTAGATAGCAGACTAATTCTTATGACGTGGCCATACTCAATACTTACTGAGATCACTGAAAATATGGCTGTGATAGCAAAGTTTGGCAAAGAAACAATATGGTGCCTAGCTTTCATAAAAAATAGCATCTGGGGTCTCCAAAGAAGCAGTTATCTAAGTAAAGCCTCAACTAAGTCCCCTTGGAAGAAGCACACCAGCCTGTGTGATCCAAGGATTGTAAATAGCAGAATGCAAATCCAAAGGAGAGAATAGTAGCAGAGCTCAAATTAGGCACATCTAGCTTTCAAAAGGTTTTAAATGACATCGTAAGTCCAAAATCCATTTTCAGACTCCAGACATAGGCTAAGCCCTGGGGAATCCCCTCTGACCACAGTCAAGCGGAGTGAATAGCCTTATTATTAGAGCATCATGAAGTCTATTATGGAAGATGTAGTTACGTTAAAATGTAAGGCCTTATCATTTGATCTTCCTTCTGACCAATTTTGAATATGTTTCTGATTTTAATATTTTCTGCTGCCTTTGGAATTGAGGTTTTTATCTGTTCCATTGGTTGTCGATGATGATTTTTTTCTTTGCTTTCTGCTTGTGGTTTGTATGATTTTACATAGATGAAATTCAGGATAGGTAAATCTATAGCGACAGTAGCTGGATTAATAATTATTTAGGGACTTGCATTTGAGTCATGTGCTGGTGAAGAATATTACAAGCACCATGGACTTTCAAACAAACAAACAAACACATCTGTTTTAGAAGAACTACCTCCAGAATGATCCTTAGAGCCAAAGAAGATAAGCTTCAATGCAGGTACATATGGATATGTCCAAGTCTCTGGAGGAGGACATCATACTGGGTAAAATATTTGTTGCTGCAAGGTGCCACCTAGTCTGTCTGAATTGATAGCATCCCTATGCAAAAGAAAACAAAACACTTCCCAGTCCTATGCCATCTTCACAATTTTTCCTGTGCTTGAGCCCATTGGAGCAGTTACTGTGTCAATCCAACTTCTTGAGCGCCTTCTACCTTTTCACTTCTGCTTTACTTTGCCAAGCATTATCTCCATCCATCTCAAGGGACTGGTCGATCCTGACAAAATGTTCAAACTATGTCAGATGAAATCTGGACACCTTTGCCTCTAAGGAGCCATCTCATCATGTTTGTTTCAAGACAGATTTGTTTGTAATTTTGGCAAGCTGTGATTCTTTCAATATTTTTCACCTGCACCACAACTAAAATGTATGGACTCTTCTTTGGTCTTCTTTACTCAAGGTCCAACTTTCACAAGCATATAAAGTAAAGAAAGATACCATGGTTTGGATCAGGTCCACTTTATTCTATAACACAACTCTTAAGAGGTCTTGTGCACCAGATATACCCAATGCAATGTGTCTTTTTGTCTCGTGACTACTTCCGTGGCCATTGATTTTGGATCCAAAGAAGACAAACCCCTTGAAACTGTGGTAGTTACATAATCTAGTGTCAATTGAAGGATTAAGAGTGAGGGTGGAGCCCAGCCTGTTGATCAAATCATAGCCAATGAGGCCTTCTCCTGAGGATTCTGGGAACTTCTGTATTCCTCCTTGGAGGCAGAAGTCACTCTTTCTCTCTTCTCACACTCTGGGAGACATTTCAGCTGATAGCACATGGAACTACGCTTGTGCCCCAGGCTGCAGAAGACCCGTGAAGATTCCTGCCAGCACTGAGATGCTTACAATGCCACTGGATCCATAAGACATCCCACCCACTGGCCTGTGATCTTCCTGAATTGGTGTCATTGCCTGTGGTTTGCGAGTCGGAAGAGGACTTTATAGATTGGTATTGGACATGCAGGCTAATATCATACTTATGGACTTGATCTGGATAGAGATATTTCCTCAAAATTCAACTGCTCTTGTATAGAAACCTCTTTCTTATATACATATGAATTTGTTTCTCTAGTCTACCCAGAGTAACACAACAGCTTAAACCCTTTCTCTGTTTATCATGATGTTACCTATTGGTTCAGTTTTAAGGATGTTGGTCTTCTTTAGATTGAACTGTAATCCATACCAAGGGCCACAATCCTTAATCTTCATCAGCAAGTGTTTGAAGTCCTTAATTTCAGCAAGCAATGTTGTGTCATCTGCATAGTGAAAGTTGCTAATAAACTGTTCTCAATCCTGATGGCGCATTGTCCTTCATATAATTCAGTTTTGCTGATTACTTGATTAGCATACAGATTAAACAATATGGTGGGTGGATACACCATTTATGCACACATTTTGATTGTTTAAAATCATTCCGTTTTGCCTTGTCTGTTCCAACAACTACCTTTTTAATTCACGGACAATTTCCCCATGAGCATAATGAGACCTTCTAGGATGTCGATTCTTCTCAAGGCTTTTCATAGATTGTTATGGTTCACAGTCAAATGCCTTGTATCGTCAATCAAACACTAGTCAACATCTTTGTGATATCCTCTGCTTCCAGTCAAGATCCATCTTACATCAACAATGATACTCCGTGCTCCATATCCTCTTTTGAATGCAGCCTGAACTTCTGGCAGCTCCTTATGAATGTATAACTTCTACAATCATTGAAGGGTCTTCAGTGAAATATGACTTGTGTGTGATATCAATGATATTGTTCTATAATTTGAGCATACTGATGGGTCACCTTTCTAGATACAAATATGGATCTCTTCAAATTATTTGACTCTTTTCCAAAGTAGTCATTTTCCAGATTTCTTGGCATAGACATGTAAGTTTATCGAGTGCTTTAACAGCTCATTGAAACATTTTAATTGGGGTTCCATCAATTCCTTGAGACATGGTTTTGGCTAATGTTTTCAAGGCAGCTTGAACTTTTTCTGTCAGAACCATTGCTTCTTCCTCATATGCTGTCTTCTCAACTAGTGGACTATTGATTAGTTATTTTTGGTACAGAATCTCTGCACATTTCTCCCTTATTTCTTTGGATGCTTCCCGCACAATTCAATATTTTTCTCACAGACTCTTTAAATATTGCAACTGGAAGCTTGAGGTCTTTCAGTTTAACATCTGCTGAATATATTCTTCCCCTTTACTTTTTAAATCTAGGTCTTTGCACATTATGACATTTAACTTCTCAAACTGCCCTTTCACATTTTCTGTTCAACTCATGACTTCATCATTTCTTTAACTTGCCTTAGCTACTCTATGATGAATAAAAAATGTCAGAGTCTCTTATGACATCCATTTGATCTTATTTTTCTTTCCTGTCTTTTAAATGGCCTTTTCCTTTCTTTATGGATAATGTTCTTGATGTCCTGACACAGTTTATCAGGTCAATATTGTTCAATATAGCAAATTAGTTCTTGAGCTGTTCATGAAATTCAGGTGGGATGGCTTCAAGATCATATCTTGCCTCTTGGAGATTTGTTTTTTGTTTTCATCAACTTCAACCCTGTACTTAAATATGAGTAATTAATGGTCTATTCCACAGTCAGTCCCTGGTCTAGTTTTAGCTGCTGATAATGAATTTCTCCATAGTTTCTCACCACCAATGTAGTCGATTTGATTTCTCTGAATTCCATGTGGAAAATGTGTGCATATGTGTATATATACCATTTGTGTTGCTGGTAAAAAGATTTCTTACTATGAACAAGTAGATCATCTTGCAAAACACTATCATGTGATTTCTATCTAGCTTCATATCTATCACCAAGGCTTTATTTTCCAACTGTCATTACATCTTCTTTGTTTCCAATGTTTGCATTCCATCCACTAGTAATTATCAGTTCATATTGATTACATATTTGGTCAATTTCAGGCTGAAGACTTTGATAGAATTCTTCAATTTCTTTATCATGAGTGTTAGTCATGGGTGTATAAATTTGAATAACTGTATTTATTGGATTTCCTCGAAGGTGGATAGATATAATCCTATCACAGGTAGCATTCTACTTCAAAATATATCTTGAAATGTTCATTTTGTCATTCCACTTGATTTTATTATTCCTGGCATATCAGATGTTGTGGTTTCCAGATTCAGAATGACCAAGTGTAGTACTTTACCGATGTCTAGGGTGTTGTTCTATGTGCATTCAATTTCATTTTTGACTCCTTTCCATTTCCGCCCCCCCCCCATACAGTAGGCCTTTAGAATCTGACAATATTTTGAAGTTTGCTTAAGGTTTTGAATGGCTACTTCCTCCAAAGTATGCATTCCATTCCTTCTTTTAGTCTTTCATAGAAGGGAAGCTCTGCTGAAACCTGTCCACTGTGGATGACCCTACTCACACTTAAAATATCAGTGACATAGCTTTTGTCATCACAGCTTCACAAAAGGGCTTGTAGTACACCTTGACTGTGAGGGTTTTTTTGGTACTGTAGACTAAGAATGTGAGAACTATCAAAAGGATTACTGTTTAATAAGATATAAGGATGGACATTCATGTGAAGATGCTGACTGAGGAGTTCCTCTTTTTTTTTTTTGGTTTTTTGGGCATCACCGCCCTCTGGTGGTGGGAGTAGGAGGCCCAGCCTTTGCTCTGTGGAGCTGGAATTGAGCCTCCATCCCAGTGAGCCGCAGTCCTGTGCACAACCACTACGCCACCGGAGCTCAGCCCTCCTCCTTAAGCCTGGACATAAGGAGTACCTTTCAGGACTCGGTACCAGAAATCCCTACTCTGGCTCTCCTTTAGTGATGTTTCTCTAACTATATTATTGAGTCTCATTAATTCTATTGGATTTTAAATGTAGAAACTCACATATAAAAATAATTACAACCCTGCTCGACTTTTGAAAAGGCATTTTCTGCTTTGTGCATACCTCATTTCAGTAGCCAGAACACCTCAAATTTTCAAATAGTAGTGAGGATATTTTTGAATTTTATTTGCTTCATAATTTAATAGGAGATTGTCTTGTTGAATATAATTTTTTTAAATGCTGTAGTAGTACATATACAAGGAACTCTCTGAAACTCAAGCTTGATTCAGAAGACCTCTATGTCCTGATGTCAAATGGATCTTAGCACAAATGAAAAATACTAGAAAGATGTTTACACATGTTTCATTGACAAATGGAGGCTTTAGACTGTGTGGATCATAGTAAATTATGGAAGACATTTTAAAGAAGGAAAATTCCAGAACACTTCATTGTGTTCATGGAGGACGTCGACATAGGCTAAATGGCAGTGATTAGGATACAACAAGGGAATAGTGCACGGTTTAAAATATGGAAAGGTGTGCATCATGGCTATATCCTTTCACCTCACCTATTCAATCTGTGTGCTGGGCAAATAGCCAGGGAGGCTAGATTATATGACGAACTGAGGTATCAGGATTATAGAAAGGATAATTCGCCACCTGCATTATGCGGATGACACAGTCTTGTTTGCTGAAAGGAAGGAGGACTTGAAACACTTGATGATGAAGATCAAGCAAGGAATGCAGCCATCAATATGAATTACAACTCAGCGTAAAGAGCACCAGAATCCTAACAACAGGGCCACTGCGTAACTTCAAGATAAATGGAGAAAAGATCGAAGTTGTTAAGGACTTCATCTTGCTGCGATTCACAATTGAGCAGCAGTGAAGAGATCAAATGACGCATTGCATTGGGTAAGTCTGCTGAACAAGATCCCTTTTGAGTGGATGTTACTCTGGGGGTTAAGGTCTGCCTGACTCAAGCCATGGTATTTGCCATTGCCTTATAGCCACGTGAAAGTTGGACCTTGAATTAGGAAGACCAAAGAATTGATGATTTAGAATTAGGGTGCCAGTGAAGAATATTGAAAGTACCACGGGCTGCCAAATGTCCAAACTAATTTGTCTTGGAAGAACTATGACCAGAGTGCTCCTTATAGGTAGGGAAGGTGATCCTTCATCTTACATACTTTGTACGTGTAGTCAGGAGAGACCAGTCCCTGGAGAAGGATGTCGGGTTTGGTAAAGTAGAGGGGAAGTGAAAAAGAGGAAGGCCCTCAATGAGAAGGACTGACAGAGTGGCTATACCAATGGACTCAGGTGGCAGGGGAGCCAGCCCTAACACATTATCAAAGTTCTGTAGGCGCAATTGTGCAGCAACAATAAGTAAAGATTATAGTAAAGTCATAGAAAATAGGAGAGATAGAAATAATGGAGTCAGACACATTTATAGTAGCCTGCTCACTTCAGCCCCACTTAACGGTCCATGTAGAAAGAGAGAGAACCAGGTTTATTCTTAATCAAGACTTTTTTATCTTTTGGAGATGTGCAAGCCCCCTAATTACAGGTAAGGACCTATGTCACAGGAAGGGTCTATCCTACAGGTACCACAGGAGTGAGGAGGAGGCTCTAGGGGCATACATGTGACAAGGAAGGTATTGGGGTCCCACATGTGACAAAATGGGAGGACCCCAGATTCATGATGGCGGCCTCACCTTGATTACCCGTGAGCTGGAGACTTGATGTAGGCAAAGCTTTCAGTGGAAGTGACCCACTCTCCTAATAGCAGGGAGTCAGCCCTTTCTTTCATGGAAGAGATAATGGCATTTGGATGGCTGGAGCCTTTAGGGAGAATACCTCTAAGCATCTGACCTCCCACCAAGTGCTGGCAAATAGCTTCTAATAGTTGGTAAAATTTTGGAAACAGGGTTGGGGAAAAGTCTTATATTAATCCCAGACTTCCCCTTTTCATGTGACATATAGAATATATATTTGAACCACTGGGTTGCAGCAGCAGCTCTCCAGGAGCAAGACTGGGCCACCTACTTCCACCAGAAGGTAGTGATGCCTCAAAACAAAAACAAAAACAAAAATCTCTTATTTAGGGGCTGAGCCCCAATGGTGTAGTGGTTAAGTGTGGGACTGTGGTCCATTGGCTTGGCGGTTCAAATCCAGCAGCAGCTCTCTGGGAGCAAGCCTGGGTAGCTTCCACGACCACCAGAGGGCAGTGATACCCCCCCCAAAAGAAGATAAATGGATATATGTCACTAAAGAAACTTTTAATTGAAAATGACCAAAAAGAAAGTATTTTAAGAAAATTTCTTCTTGTTGAATAGTTCTCAGATAATTTGATCAGCTGCTGAAATTTTAGGGCAGTTATGAAAAGGAAGCTCTGTAGCAGACAGTTCAAGAGCATGCCTTGCTTGTGTAGGAACACGATCATTGGGAAATGGGAGGGGAAACAGAGTAAGAACATGGCTTTAACCTGGCTTGGTTTACTTTCAGTTGGGAACCCAGTGGGTTTTTTTCTTTTTTCGCTCTATCCTCAAGTTCTGATTTTATACTTTACAGAGAAGTTATATATATATATATATATATATATATATATATATATATATATATATACACACACACACACTCTTCACTGCAGTCCTAGGCAGGAAAGAATACACTATCTTCCCCTCAGCAGATAGTGACCTGACTAGGTACACCCTAAAGCTACAAGAAGCTTTTCAATATTGCTCTGATTTTGTTTTGTTTTGTTTTTCACACTTAATTCTTGCACATTCTTTGGTTCACTGAATGTGCTCTTTCCCCAAACTATGCCTTGTGATGTCATAATCTGTCATTCTACAATCTTGCTCAAGTTTGGATTTCTGCTAAATTGTCTATTTTGTGAAACCATAGTCTTGATATTTCTTTCATTTTTTTCTCAGATATTTTAGAAATTTGTTTTGTGGGACTTTTCTGATGTATCCTTTAGAATAATTTCTTTTGATCATTCTTTCTCCTTGGTGGAGGCACTTTTCTTTAGCCCAGATCATTCAGATCTAAATAACCATGTTATCTACAATTGCACTACCTCCCTCAAAAACCTCCATCACTCCTCATATTCAACATCCGAATCGATATGAAAAGGGGTGGGATGTAGTGGAGACCCAAAGTTCACCAGCAAGACAATTGGACAGTCCCTTTTATTTGTTTTGGGGGGGGGGGTGCATCACTGCTCTCAGGTGGTGGGAGTAGGAGGCCCAGCCCCACTGTTGGAATTGAACCTCCATCCCAGTGGGCCGCAGTCCCGTGCACAACCACTACACCACCGGGGCTCAGCCCCTGGACAGTCCCTTTTTGTAGGGCCTCATGCAATGGAGGATAAATCCAGGTGTAGTGAGACTCTGATGTACCACATAACTACCCTCTGGTTCTCTAGATTTCCTCCTTACTATTGGGGTCCCTGTGTGACATACCTCATTGGCCATGTTAGACTTGTGTATGTTCATTTGTTCATTTGAGATTGCTCAGTACAGGGTAATCTAGAGAGATGACCACTGAGAGACGCTGACAGGAGTAATGATTCTCAGAGGGTACTGGAAGTGAGAGGAGCACTGATGATTGCATATCCTCACCTGATGGGATTGAACAGTCAAACTGTATAAGAAAGGGTATATTAGAATGACGTGCAAGATATGTCAATAAAAATATTATTTGAGAAACACACAAAGTTTCAACATGCTTGTTCTATGTGCCTTTCCCCAATAGTTTGTACATTTGATAATTCTATTTCACGTTACTCAGTGAACTACCTAGTAAAAAGAACCAGAATGAGATGAAGACCTATCAACTTAGCCAAAAGACTGTCCAAGAAAATCACTGGAAGTGATTAATTGATTGCTTTACATTGTTTCCAACCCAAAATGAGTTTAAATCATCTTCCCCACATCACCTCCAAACAGCTAGATGAATATTGAAGGTGACTTTTTGTCTCTGACAACATGGACAATTAGAAAATTCTATAATATTCTACTCACCAGATATCTTGCTGTCATATACTCACTCTCCACCATCTTCTCCCCGTGGTCAGCTACCTGAGATGGTGAAGATATTTTCTCAAGGTCCTTCTCATAGCTGCTTTCACCTCATTGTTCTTCAGGCTGTAGATGAGGGGATTGACCAGGGGAGTTATCACACTGTACTGTACGGAGAAGATCAACTCCAAGGGCGAATCAGAGTTTGGCATGGCATAGCGAAGAAAAGCAGAGCCATAAAATAGGAGAACTGCAGTGAGGTGAGAGGAACAGGTAGAGAAGGCCTTCCTTCTACCTGTGGAAGAGCTGATGCTCACGATGGTGGAGACAATGAGGGTATAGGAGAAAATGATTAGAACACAGGTTCCAAGCCCATGCAGGAGGACAGAACAGAGCATCACAGTAACGTTGATGGAGACGTCAGAGCAGGACAGGGAGAGGAGTGAGGGCAACTCACAGTTATAGTGGGGGATGACCTTATCCCCACAGAAGACCAAGTCCATGGCTAGAAGAATATTGATGAGCGCATCCAGAAAGGCAAGGCTCCAAGATCCCCACACCAGCTCATGGCAGAGTTGGTTGCTCATTATCTGGCCATAGAGGAGAGGGTGGCAGATCGCAACAAAGCGGTCATAGGCCATCACTGCAAGCAAACAGGCTTCAGTACCTCCAGTGTCATACAGAAAAAAGGCTTGAGCCAGGCAACACCTCATAGAGATGGTTTTTATTTGTGAAAGAAGATTCTTCAGTAGCTTGGGCACTGTGACAGAAGAGAAGAAGAGGTCCAGGAAAGACAGGTGACTCAAGAAGAAGTACATGGGTGTGTGGAGGTGAGAATCCACCCTTATAACCAGTAACATCAACAGGTTCCCTAGCAGAGTTTGTAGGTAAATCCCCAGGAAGAACATGAAGAGTAGAGCTTGAATCTTGGGATCAGCAGACAGCCCAAAGAGAATGAACTCGGTGATGGTGCTATGGTTCCCCAAGGCCATTTAGAGACTCCTTGGTTCTGTAAAAGAAGAAAAGTAATTAGACTGAACAGTTCTTACTCTGCTGATGTCTAGGACACCCTGTCTTCTCTCTATACATTCCCATCTCTTTCAGTCTACCCTTTATCACAAAGATTTAGAAGTTGTCTTCACTGACTACTGAGGCATTTTTCCCTCCATATCTGTCACTGGAGGCCTGAACTCCTATGATCAGCTATATTAAATTTTTATTTCTTTTGGATTTGTTGAATGTTGATATATGCCACTTTTAAAAAATTGGGTTCATCATTTCTTGTGAAATACCAGTATTATCTTGAAGGTGAGAGCTTCACATTTCTGTTCTCACTTATCCATTATTCTTCAATATTTTATTCACCATATTTTAATCATTAATGTTTACATAGAACATGCTTTGCTTGCTCAGATTTTTGTTATTTGTATAGCAATTTTACACATATTTTCCAATTTAATCCTTGGATAGAAACTAAAAGGCTGTTATCTTCAATTATGTGCTGGAGTAAGTGAAAAGGAAGTTAGTAGCAATAAAATAAAAGGCATCTAAACTATTTTGCAGATGAGAAAATTGAAGGTCTCTGATAAAAAAATATGTTTTCACATTAGTTGAATTTGGGTCTATCTTATATCACTATTTCAGGAGTTTTCCTTTTTCATCAAAATACATCCTGGTCTTTAAGTATCTTTGATATTCAAGAGTCTCTATAATCTTATATTAACATCACTTCCCACTCAGACCTCCAATCATTCCCCCAAATGTCTTGCTGCCAAGCTAAATAAAGACCATCTATGTAAATCACCACTAGTAATGATTTAAATTCAATTATGGATTCATTCCATTAGAATTAATGTATATTTACAAAATAATGGAAAAAATTCTGGAGACACAGCACATGAATCTGGCTTTCAAATTTACCTCCTTTATGAATACTGTGATTGTATAGCTTTGACCTCCCAAGGTGCTCTTCTCAGCAGGGACTTGATGGGTTCAGCTTGCACTAATCCTTGCAGGCACCTGAGTATGCAGAGTTTGAACCCAACGTGCAAAAAGTCAGCACTTCCGATGATCACTATAACCTAAGAAAAGCAAGTGTACTTCCTGAGCAGCTGAATGCAGTGTTCCGAAAGGGGGAAAGCAATAACACAGTGACACAGAAAGAGCTCAGCAAAGGGAAGCGCCAGAGGAGAAGATTCGCAGTGAAGGGCAGACTTAAAGAGGCAGGGAACGAAGATTACATGGGATAGAAACATAATTGGAAAAAGTTGGAGATAAGGAAGAAAAATGTTCAGAGAATTCAAGTCTCACTTGCAAAGCTTCTGGCCTTTCCTGGTACAGAATGTGTCTATTTTTCTGTCCGGTCTAATAGATGATGACATCCTGGTGGCACCGTGGGTTACACTTTGGGCTGCTCAGGTTGGCAGTTCAAAACCACAGCTAGTTCTTGGGAGAAAAATGAGGCTTTCTGCCCCCATAAAGAAACACTTTCAGAAAGCCATAGGGACAGTTCTATTCTGTCCTATAGGGTAGTTATGAGAAGGAATGACCTCGATGACAACTAATTTGTTTTGTTTTGTTTTGTCTGACAGATGAGCATTTCTGAGATCAGCAATTTTTCACATATTAAAGGACATTTTCTTTGAAGGGTGACTACAGAGACAGCATATAGTAGGTTCTTCTTATAGATAGTTACAAAAACTCAAGTAATAGAATTGCTCAAAATCTTGGTAATCTCAAAAGAAAATTATTCAGTATGGTACTCTTATCCTTGTACTCTTATCCTCTTATCTTCCCTGCTAGGCACTGTGGAAATAGTCAACCATGGAAGCACATAATTTCTCTCACTCGATGCCAGGCCCAGCAACTGAAATATTTCCATGTTTTTTTTTCTTTGTAGATCTAAACATACTAGTAAAAATAACTAACCTTTTAGAAGAGTCCTCATGTGATACAGATTGTTAAACACTTGGTCAGTAACCGAGAGGTTAGCAATTAAAACCCACCTAGAGGCACCTTGGAACACAGGTCTGGTGCTCTGCACAGGTGGGGTCTACATGAACTAGAGTCAAATTGTCAGCAACAGCACCAAAGCCATTTGAAAGGCACCTGTATTTAGAAAGAAGCCGTGGTGAAGTCACGGGTAAAACCTTGGTTAAACTTTAAGACAAGTAGCTTGACTCCACCAGTTACTGCGTGGAAGAAAGATGAGGTAGACAGTTTCCCGAAGAACTCACAGCTTCTAAAACCCTATGCAGTAATGCTACTATAGCCTCTGAATTAGAAGATGCATTTGACCACAGTTGGTTTGGTTATATTTATAGTGTTCGTCTGTTGGCTAGTGGAGCCTGGCAGCCCAAGGGACATTTGTCCAAGAAAGTGATGTTGCAGCATGAAGCCAAGTTTTAGCTCATTATCTAAATAATGGTAACTTTCTAGAAGTGTGGAGACTCCTCTAACAATTGATAGTATAGCCTCTTTTACGTTGATGCAATGTTTCATAACCCTTGGAGGAATTTATTGGGGAGTCTCAGTAAATAAAATAGTCTTCCTGTTCTTGAAACACACTCTGGACAATAAATTTAGCCATATATATAAAATAAGTTATGCTTTTGAGATAAAGTCAATCCAAAAAATTGTTCTATGTCTAACTTTATCTAATTGTATGGATTGTATCTAATTCATTCATCTGAATGAATCACCTAAAGATTTTTATATGGTAATCTTACTAAACTGCTCTTCTTGGTAAATTTTCGTTATAATATTTTCTTAATACTATGACGGCATGTTTTCTCTTTATTCTACATCAAATATTTACCAAATACTTCCTTTTTCTTCTATTGTCAGTATATTTTCTGAGAACAATAAAAAGTATTTCTGATGGAGAGTTTTCTATGTCTAAAAGAATATATATGGTTGATTAGTATATAATCAAACTATAGAAACTATAAATATAAAACACCAGTTATTACGAATGGTAAATATACAAGTTATTATTATTGCGTTTAAGGTACTGAATGTTTAACTAACAGGACAAGAATACAATTAAGAGCTTTTGAGTTCTTCCTGAGATGGTAAGTTTTTAAAAAACTGTTTGATCCATTAACATATAAAGTCACAAGGGGCACAACAAACAAAGTTAGTTCACTGCCTGTGTTTGTAAATAAAGCTTAGCAGGAACATACTCCTGCTTATTACTTTAACTGTATATAACTACCTTTGTGGTAAGAAACCAAAAAAGCAGAGTTTGATACATGAACTAGAGACTTTATGAGTCCCACAATTAAAATATTTTATTACATATCTCTTTATAGAAATGCCAATCCCTGATTTACTGCACCACTGTACAATATGGCAATGCCCAGGCACATGTGTTGATTTAAATGAAATTGAAATAGTAGTATATATGTCATTCCTAGGAAACATTAGTTAAATTCAATGGTTGGTTTAGGCAATTTCTAAGAATTTGTTCACTTCATCTAGGTTAGCTGTTTTATTAGTGTACAATTGTTCATATTATTCTCTTATAGTCTTGTTTATTTGTGTAAGACTGATGTTTATATCCACAATTTCATTTTTTAACTTGGCTATTTGCATTATCTTTTTTTCTTTTGTCAGTCTAGCTAAAGATCTGCCAATTCTAAAATCTGTTCAAAGAGCCTGTTTTGGGGGTATGTTGATTATTTCTACCATTTTTTGTTTGTTTTTTGGGGGGTTTTGTTTGTTTTTGTTTTTTTGGCCATCACTGCTTTTGGTGGTCATGGGCGCTACCCAGTGTTGTTCCTGAGAGCCACTGCTGGATTTGAACCGTCAAGGAAAGTATTGGGGTCCCACATGTGATAAGATGGGTGGACCCCAGATTCATGATGGTGGCCTAACCTTGATTACCTGTGAGCTGGAGACTTGATTTAGCCAAAATTTTCAGTGGAAGTGACCCACTCTCCTAACAGCAGGGAGTCAGCCCTTTCTTTCATGGAAGAGACAATGGCATCTGGATGGCTGGAGCCTTTAGGGAGAATACCTCTAAGCATCTGACCTCCCACCAAGTGCTGGCAAATAGCTTCTAATAGTTGGCAAAATTTTGGAGACAGTGTTGGGGAAAAATCTTATATTGATCCCAGACTTCCCCTCTCCATTTTATATATAGAATTTAAAAGAGTCATGGGGACAAAGTGGTTATTTTCTATATGTTGAAAGCTGTCAAGACCAAATTAATATAGCCAAAAATTTAGGCTTATAGGAATAAAGTCCTCTCACACTCATCTGCTATTGGGGTAAGGTATGAGAGGAGTTGGGTTCCACGAGGGGAAGAAAACTAGAGCCAATAGGTGCATCTGCTTCTATAGTTTAAGCTGCCAGCCACACGGCTATCAGCTATGTGCTTGTAAGAGACAACTTCAAGTCAGCACCATACACAACGGAAAAGTGGTGGTGGGGGGACAGCAGCATGAGAATGTGATTAGGACTTACCTACAACCCACAGGGGTCAAGGTTCTCCTCCACCTCTCAAAACCTAACCTAATTTATTCTAGTGAATAAATAAAGGACTCTTCCTTAAACAGCCTCTTCCCATGCTCCACTCCCCACAGTGTTTGCTTTAAGCATGAAGTTCAAAAGGGCCATGGAGGCTGTCTGATTTTTCCCTCACACACCTTAGCTTTCTATGGAAGCAACATGTTATAGTCAGGACAAAACTATGATTATGAGCAGTACCATAAGGCTGGAATCCAGGATATGAGAAATACTTTGAATCCATGTGTGAGGATCCGACCCTCCCATGCCATCCACCAACTGGTTAATTTTTTCATCACCAGAATCCACATCTCATCCCACCTCTTTACGATGAGGATGCCGTCCTTAAGCAGAGCCTGGTCAATACACGGGGGCAATGTACAATTATGACAAGTGGCCCTGCGAGCAGTTTCATTTATAATGACGTCTCCTACAGCAGGCACAAGGCAGCTTGACACATGAGACGATATATCAAGTCTCATTCTTATGAAAAGACTAAGTAGAACCTGATTGCCTGTGCCAGTAAAGCTTCTTGTATAGGCTATTCATGGCTTGGTGCCAAGTGGTAGCTTCCACGGGTCCCCACTGTTCAGGTCCTCTCACAGGCTTCAGCCACCTGGGGTGGGACAGGGCGAGGCACAAGGCCTCCTTCATGCCAGGCCATCAACTTTGACCTGGCAGTGGCAATGCCACCAGGGGTCACTTGACACTCACAGTTATTGACAGAATCACATGAGGTGATGTTGAATTCCTCTGAGCAGTTACTTCGGAATTTTCTGTGGGGGTCCCAATCAATAATAATGACAGTGTCATTTTCTTACACCTTTCCATGTGGTCACTGACATTTGAGCCATGTAATTCTGTCAGCAATGAAATGCCGGTAACTCATAATTTTACCGGCTTCTATATCTTCTCTCCCCTCCATAGTAGTGGAGTTTTTATATTCTGCAAATGCTTCACTCACCGTCATATAGAAGCTATAGTGGGCTTCGTTAAAGAGCAGGCAGCTAGCTGTTCCCTGCCTGAGAGCTAACAGCTAAGTAGCAGGTGCTGCTGCCCACACACAAGGGCAGTTTCAAAATTCAGACTGAAATGAAAGCTTCTGCCATCCCATCTCCCCCAAGACCTGGTGTACAGACCAAATCATTTACAAACCCGACAGGGTCAACCTGGGTCCACTTCACGATTTCTAGTAGAGGGGACATCAGCCCAATAAGAGTGGTTGACACTTACCTCGGTGGTGACAAATGTAACAGCAGTCATTGTTAGAAACATGCTTTCAAACATGGAAGGTCATCGGCCTGTCAGTGTTCGCCAGAGTTGCCCACATGTGGTGTTTCATCTGTCCCCAACTGGGGGGCATAGTGGGCATATGCTTAGCATTTTTTCTTTAAGGCGGGTTTTCTTCCTAATGGACTAGGACTAAGTCGGGGTCAAAGTGTCTGGGTGGGCCCTTCCTTTTCTTGGCCTATCTCAACCTGTGGCTGGACCCTTCTAAGGGGAAACCATCTCTTTTCTCCACCATCTGAAGAATCTAAGCCTCGCCTCTACCCCTCGTCACCAGCAAACCTGGTCTCCACACCCCGTCATCATCTTTCCACCAGATTTCCTAGGATCGGCTTCCTCTGTGGAGGTAGAAAAGTGTTTCTCTGCCCTAGGCATGTAAGAATCTTTTGGCAGGGAGAAGAGATTTAGCATCAATGAGGCCAGATGGCGTTGCTTGTGTGCTGTCTCACCTTTCATCTCCCCCTTATATATATGTTTATATAATTGAGTTTTCGGTGTGCCACGTGCCCATTCTATGAGGAGTTGGCCTTGCGGTTGTAAGGGCACACACCTGTTATGTGATGACTATTCCAATCTTGACAGAAATTGCAAAATCTTCTGCTGGTGCAGGTGGGGCCAGTGTCTGTCTTTAGATGTGTAGGAGTGCAACTGTGAACCAGGTTCACAGGCTAGCAGGTGGCTGATGACATATTCTGTGGACTCACCAGCCATGGCTGATGCCCATAGAAACCCTGAGAAGGTGTCCATATAGCAACATGTACAGCTCCTAGTTGTCCAAATGAGGGTATATGAGTGACATTATCTGTCAAATAGCATTTGACTGGTCACCACGTGGCTTTACCCCATCAAGTCCTTCTCTGAGTGAGGCATGTGGGCAGTAAGGACATTCTCTGACAATCTGCCTGGCCTGTGTCCATGTCAGATTGTATCTATCCCTAAGGCTGGTGGTGTCATTGTGTGATCTTTGATGGTCTGCCTGTGGGAGCTCAAGAGTCGTGGATGTCTTTTCTGTTAGCATGTCTGCATTGGCATTTCCCAGGGATATTGGTCCCAGAAACTGTGTGTGTGCTCTTGTGTGTCCTAGAAAGAAAGGATGAGAGCAAGTGTGATCTTATCTGATTCTGTAAAGTGAGAAATAATTTTCCAATGTTAGAGTGTGGATCACCTTTAATTTTTGCTATTTCAATAAAAGAACACACTCATACTGTGTAAGCAGTATCACTGATTATACTGACAGACCATTTCATATCTTTAAATAATAAAATGATAACAAATATTTCTGTTTTCTGCGCAAAAGTATAGTAAGTTTGAAAGGAACAAGAGTAGGACCCCCAGTAGGCTGTTTTGCCATTTCTGGAGGTGTCTGTGAAGTAAGTGGGAACTCTGGTGATTGACTTGTGTGAGAACACTTTGCTAAGGGTCCAGGGGGTCTGTTTTAGAAAACTCCAAAGTTTCTCGGGGGATAGTGACAATCTAGCTTTCCATAGAATTCAGCTAAAGCTATTTGAAAATCTGTGGCAAATTCTAAAAGGTTCCTCCCTTGAGCTGG
The DNA here is from genome assembly GCA_004026705.1 of Nesogale talazaci. NCBI lineage: Eukaryota > Metazoa > Chordata > Mammalia > Afrosoricida > Tenrecidae > Nesogale > Nesogale talazaci. The sequence goes on along the minus strand of PVJH01009378.1, from coordinate 18,230 downwards.
CATGTAAGGGAGAATTATGACAGCTGGATCAGTCAGCAGCAGAACCTGCCTTTAGAATTAGCTATCTGCTCCCAATAAGGCCAGATGACTTTAAGACTCGCGTTCCCCAGAAGTACTTTAAGACTCGTGTTCCCCAGAAGTATCCACTCAAGAGGCTAGTCCTCTTGAGCTAAAGTAGCACTGGGAGTGACAGGAGTGTGAAAAATGATCAGATGTGTACTTTTGTCAGGATTCACATGATAGATCTCCCCTTGGCTGAGCCTCTCCGCCATGAGGTGTTACTCCAGATGAGCGTCAGGAGTGAGCTCTCTGTATCTATCTAGCTGGGCATCTCCCTTTACTATGTTAAATAGGTGCTTAAGAGCTTCCGTGGGGATTTCTGGATAAGGTCCTATCCAGTTTATTTCTCCTAAAAGCTTCTGGAAATCATTTAATTTCTTAAGATGATATTTTCTAATTTCAAGTCTCTATGGCTTGATAGTGGTCCAATTTATCACTGTTCCTAAATAAGTGTGGGGACTGATGGTTTGAATCTTAACAGGAGCGATTACTAACCCTGCCTGAGGGACCACTTCTCTGATGCACATATAAATCTGCTGTAACATGTCACTGTTAGGTGCAGCTATTAAGATATCTTCCATGTAGTGGATTATATGCATCTCACAGCATGGTCTTCTGACTGGCTCCAACACCTTCCCCATGAAGAATTGACACAGAGTAGCCCTGTTCACCATGCCTTGAGCTAGAGTCTCAAGGCAGTATCTCTTATGAGGAGCTTTATAATGTATTTCTGGCACAGTGAAAGCAAATCTTTCATGATCAGCAGGATCCACCTGAATGGTATGAAAACAATCCTTCAAGTCTCTTACAATCATGCAAGGTGAAAAGACACCTGGCTGCAGAGTCCTCATTAGCTGTATAATAGAATTAATGACTCTTAAGTCTATGCATAATCTCCATTTGCCTGATATTTTCCTAATTACCAATACAGGGAAAATCCATGGGCCAAGAGTCTCAGCTATCTGACCTTCTCTCAGCTTATATCGCCATAGCTGACTCCTTCCACATGCTGCTTGTCAGGTTCTCTACCTATAAAGGTGATGGGATAAACTGTTCTAAATTCCAAATCTGCTTCTTCAGCTATGCTTCTCTCCACTCGTGAGAGTAAAGGTTTCTTCCTATTCTTTGCTTCTCTGCTCCTCAATCCCCTAGCCTCACCTTCTATGTTAAAGCTCTCCATTTTCATTTCTTTGGATCTAATCTCTTTTCTGCCTCCAGCACTGACTTGCTTGATGGTATTGTGATTTTCTCCACTATAATCTGGTGGTGGGGCAGATGCTTTTATTCTGAGATCTGACTCAGGCTTCATTTTCTCAGCTGTTTCTAAAATCTCATCTGCCTGATACTCGTCTTGCCTGCTTCTCATCTGATTCAAATCTGTGTAGTTTATAGTTTGCTCATTGCACTGCTGGATTTTTTTCCTTTGCTCTCTCTCTCTTTGCAGAGGCTCACAAACTATTTTAATCTGCACCCACAGTCCCCATGTCTCCATTGGTATGTTTCCTCCCTCCCTGCGGGCCTTTCTTAAGTTAGTGGCTACCTTATCCCAGATCTCCATTTCAAAGGTTCCTGACTCCAGAAAAGGAGTATTAAATTTCTTTACCACTTGAAGAAACTCTAATTTTCTTATTTGTTGCCACTACATTCTGTTTCTTCAAGAGGTGGAAAAGTGTGATGCTGTACTTCATAGCCTTGCTCTTTACCTGACCCATATCTCACTCAGACTAAAAAGCACTCACAAAAAATAAATACCTCAAAAAATATAGATCCCAATTCACCCTCACAATCTGATGAGGCTAGACAATTGTTACATGGGATATTAAAAAAGAGTCCTTTCCTACTAGGCCACATGTAATGGGCACCATACATCAGGGGAACCAACCTCTCACACATCAACACAGTAAGTGCAATTGTACAGTGATGGTAAGTAAAGATTATAGTAAAGTCATAGAAAATATGACAGATAGAAATAAAGGAGTCAGACACATTTACAGTAGCATGCTCACCTCAGCCCCACTTGATGGTCCACATGGAGAGAGAGTCAGATTCATTCTTATCAAAAGCTTTTTAATCTTTGGGGATGTGCAAGCCCTCTAATTACAGATAAGGACCTGCATCACAGGAAGGGGCTATCCCATAGATACCACAGTAATGAAGAGGATGATCTAGGGGCATACATGCAACAGGAAAGGGAGGTATTGAGGTCCCACATATGACAAGATGCTGTGTCTTGTGCTGGGGCTGACCCCATGGTCCTCTCTGTGCATTGACTTCTCTGAGTAAGGATTTTTCCCTCAGACATTAGTGAGTCAGGATGAGGCTCTCTCTTATCACTCTCCCCAGTCTGAATTTTCATTGGTGTCACTTTCATAGCATATTCTTTTAGGGGAGTGATGAGGGTGGTCAACAGAGCTCAGATTGGAGCCGGCCTTACAGTCCTCGGTTAATGTGCTACTTCATGCAGGTATATGGTCCTCAAGACGTGGCTCACCAGAATGAGGTCCGGTCCCTTTCTCCTTTCTCTGTGGAGACACACATAATACCTTCCCTGTGAGTGGATTAGTGCCTGTTCCCCCAAAGGATGGGCGGTGTGTTGTTCTTGTTTGCATAGGATGGCTATGCCTTGCAACTGACTCCATGACTAACATCAATGTATGTCATTGCTGAGTTGGACTTTTGGTATGAACTGCACTCGGTTTTAATAATCAAACACCAAACCTAGTACCACCAAGTTTTAGATTTATGTAGGGTTTCTGAAGTTTTGGAAATATTTAAGCCCACAGTCCTATCTTTCTCCTGTAGATATCACTGGCAGGTTTCAACAAGGCCAGCAGCCTTCTAAGTGTTTACCTGATAGCACCCCTAAACATCTTTCTGGTATTCTCTGCTTTGGGACAAGATTCATTTGATGTTCACAGTGATATCCTTAATCATGTTCTCTTCTAAACCTGTTTTGAATTTGTGACAGTATCCTGTTGATATAAGGCTGCCACTGCTTAAGTTTTGCTTTCATATAAATGTATTGTTTGATCATTTCTATAACCTGTCAGACCACCTTTCTTTGAAATAAGCAAAAATATTAATATCTTACAATCATTGGTCAGGTAGCTGTCTTAATTTTTTTTTGCAAAGGCTAGTGTTCCCAGTAGTTTATACATTTGTTGGGGCAGCTCAATTTCTCAATTAAAATTTCATCAATCCCTAAAGCCTGTTTTTTTGTTTTTGTTTTTTTGCTTATGCTTTCATTGCAGTTTGTACTTCCTTCAATACCATTGGTTTGGGGTCATATTACACTTTCTCATTTTTTTAGATATATTTCTGTATTCCATTGTATTTTGGCATCTCCTGCATAATTCAATATTTTGCCCAATATTCCAAATGAATGCTATGGTGGCTATAAAACTTACAGGCTAAGAAGCACTGTGGGTTAGTTCTACTCTGGCTTGATGTGTCAATATGGAATTGGAATGACTTAGCAATGTGAGTGGAAGTAGGAACATCATGTTTAAGAGCCTAAGACCTTTAAGATTAATGATAGAACATACTAAGGAACAACTCACCTCTATTGTTGAATGGTCTGACTTTGATAACTTTCTTTCCACTTGGGTCTCTGTGGTTGCTCACCTCAATAGTCAGAGTCCTTGTATTGGACAACTTCATATGGAAATATGCTGCCACTTTTCCAGCACACAGTGAAACCCTCATTGAAAAAGGCTAGATTAAATCTGCATCATACTCTGAACTGAATGCAGTGTACCTAACAATAAAAAGGTAGCTCTATTTTTTCTCTTAGGACAAAGTTCTAAGAGATATAAAATATTATGCAAAAAAGTCTGGATATTCACAAATGATTAGGTTATAGTCAACGATCTTGCCATCTGGTCTGGCTAACGAATGCTTGATGAGCGAAAAATTAAAGGCTATTTTGATGAGGAAATGCAATTGTGGGAGGTCTGTGGGGATTCAGAATGGAAACTAATCATATGGATTTCCATGAAAAGAAATCAAGTACCGGTTCAGAGGAGAGATAGCCAATATGTATGGCTTGGTCTACCCTCTGGAGACAGTCATTTGGGTACATGGAATGAACAGGCATGGTCGTGTTCAAACAACGCAACACTACGTAATATAATAACGTAGTCCACTGTCATGCACCAAAGCCATGAATGTGGCAGGAGATTGTACTGTATATTAGAAGAAAAACTACCTGAAAGTAATCTTATGGAGAATGCAACAACAACAAATACTGCTGTAAAGCTGGAAGGTGGTCTTTAAAGAACTACTGAATTCTTCCTTGGAGAATCCAAATGGGGGTTTTAAAATATAGACACATTTCATCATGGAATTTGTTAGTCTTTAACTGAAGCAGAAGCTAAAACACCATCAAGGACTTGGGAAAACACATTTTATATTAATTTGAACCCATAATTGTACATCTTGTGAATCAAAAACACAGCATGGTCATTGTGTCCAAGATTTTTTTAAAGCCTATGGAGTTGTAAGCATGGTATGATAAATTTAAATATTTATCTAACTTTTCATTTTTATTAAAGTGCTAAGATCACAAAAGGCTATTTAGCTAATTGGGTGAATGCATGCCTTACCTGAAAATGAGAAGCAGTGAATATGAAACCATTTTAAGAGTTCTTTCTGGACAATATAGGCTGGAGAAAGGAACTCTGATAGAACTGTGGGTTAGACTGGGAGCTGCTGAGAGGTGAGTTCAAACTCACCAACTGTTCCACAAGAGAAGGCTCTCTGTTTCCTTGTATAGTCTTCAAACTGAAAAACTCAATCATTCCCTTGAGTCAATTCTGTAATTTGCTCAATAGCAGTTGGTTCATTTCTAGTGTAAAAAGACACAGATGAGTGCTACACCAAGCGTGTGGAACTGTTGGTCCTTGAACCTTGGTTCCTGCCTTGCATGTGCTCAGTGACTGGTGTCTGGGACTACCATACACTTACTGATACCCTCATTGCTTTAGTAAGATATGCATTAATCTGGCAGTCCTTGCTGTGCCACTCTCAGGGAGTACTGTTAAAAGTTTTGCGTTACAACCATCCTCCATGGTTTATGTCAATAGCGTCCAGGCACCTTAGAGTTTAATCGAAGTTAATAATTCATGGACTGCAGTTCATAGATAGCCTATATTTGTCTGTTCTTCTTTTCTCAACTGTGTTTTAAATTCTATACTATGGAATAAATTAATGACACTATCAATAGAATACCTTGTGTTCCAGGGAGATGATAATGTCCTCTAACATAAAATGACAATGATGTCTCTAAGGTGAACCAGAGACATACACATAGGTCATAGATATATGAGTGGATCATGGGCTCACACTTAATGTTAGCCCCAACCTAAGAACACTTAGTTTTTTTTAGGAAATGGTCCTACTTGTTACTTGCCCTCATGAAAAGATCACTGAAGCTATGGGTATAGTAACATTTGGCAAAGAAACTAGACGGTGCTTGGCTATCAGAAAGAATAGCATCTGGGTTCCTATAAGCTTGTCTTTAATCAGCCATATAAGTGAGAGATCAATTAAGTCCACATGAAAGAAGCACACCAGTCTGTGTGATCCAAAGATTAAAATCCATTTAATCCAAATCCACAGAGGGAATGGTATCAGAGCTTAAATGGTGAACATTCACTTTGTCCAGAATCCCTTTGCAGGATCGACACATACATAGGCCTCCAGCAAATACCCCTAACCATAGTCAAGGGATGTGAACAGCATTGTTATCAGAGTATTGTGGATGTAATAAGACATAATTAAGGCTAAAATGTCAGACACCTCATTTTTTGCCCCCCTTTCACTAATTTATAAGTTCTATCAGAATTTTGTTTTTGTTTTAATGAAGAAGATATACAGGTTGAGTAAACCTCTGACCATATACAACTGGGATGTGACTAGCCAGGCTGTCATGCAGAGCACATTGGAAAGTGGAGTGTGGCAGGTGTGGTTAGGTTACAATTTCACACTTCATCATTTTATCTCTCCTTTGACTCACTTTACAATAGTTCTGAAGTCTTCACTGTTTTATTTTGTTACTGTTGCTAGCTCATTTGTTTGGCTTTGTTTTTGAATGCTTTTTGGGATAGGTGGATCTCTAGAGACAAGTGAATTAATGGTCTTGGGGTTATGGCGCGGGATGCTGGGGGGTAATGGGAATCTAACAGCCAGCAGGACAAGTAAAAGAAAATGTTCTAAAGCTGAATATGGTAATCATTGTACAACTCTTCTTGATATGATTGAACTATTAAATTGTATGATATGTAGATTATGTCCCAATAAAACTGTCTTTTAAAAAAAACTCAAAACGAAAAAGACACAAAAAGTAGCAGTCAGTTTATCTTTTGATTTTGAAGATTTGAGAGAGAGAGTAGGCAATAACTTTTTGGTGCAATAGTTTGTTTGTTTTTCCACCCCAAAAAGGTTTTCCTCCTTTCTTCTCTTTCTCCTGCCTTACTTTTCATCTACTCTCTTTTTCTTTCAATTCTAATGGTCCTGGGCTCAAGACTGCATTTGCACAGTTGAGTTCAATGAAATATTGCTGCTCGGAATATTATCATTGTATTTTCATCTATACTACATTTTATCTACAAGTATCCCTAAGGTACCTGTGTGTTGTATATTAACCTTGTTTTTTGAAGCCAACTTGAATTACACATCTAAACCAGAATCATCTTATAATTATTTACCACTCCAAGTTTAACATCTTTTGTGGAAATGGAAAAAGGGAAGGCCCTGACTCTGTCCTTCTTGCCCTAGAAACATGCTTAAATTTTTTGTGTGTAAAATGTAGGTTTTTCATTATTCTACTATCTGCCTTTATATACCTGGTTTTTAGGATTTAACTCTTTTATGCAGCATTAGTTGATAATACTTATCTTTTAGTTGAAGTATTTAGTCAATTTATATTTAATAAAAGTACAGTTTTCATTAGACTTAAATTTCCTAGCTCACCATTTGTTCATCACACATGCTCCTAGTTTTCCCTCTCCAGTTTTATCTAGTTTGGGATTAACAAACTTTATTACTCTTTCTTTTGTTCTGCATGTAGGAATCTGTTACCCTTCTGTTAGTTGTCACTCAGGATGTTACTACATGCCTCCTATCAAGGAGAAATTTTACCACTTCCTAGATGATGTGAGAATCTCAGTTTTGTGTGTGTGTGTATCTCCCTTTAGTAGTCTCAAACCTTTTGTGCTGTTATTGTACTTTTGATGAAAGCATATTATAATAATGATGGCATAAAATAATAGCATGTGATAATAATTATCTTTTTGGCGAGTCATTATTGTTCCTTGAGATCAATATTCATTTAAATTTATACATCTGTTCTTGCAGCTGCTCTTAATCCATGTCTTAGTTCACTATTTCTATTTAGGAACATTTTTATTCTATAAGAAATCCTTTATTCTTTTTTTCCCCTCTTTTATTATTTCTTTTAGGCAAGTGGCGCCAAATATTTTTGGTTGTTTGTCTGAAAATGTTTCTGTCTTTTTTTAAAGGAAGACTTTTATTGTTTTTATCATTATGTTCGATCATGTAGCCACAAATTAGAAATTTTTGAAAGGGTACTACTGGGTTTTGTTTTAAGTTTATTCATTACGTAGTTCTCATTATTGAGAAGCTAATTTTCAAATGGGGTTAGCCAAATAACTTCTGATGAAGAGAAAATAATTTAAAGATACTTTAAGTGTTTCTAACTCATAAAACCAAATATTCATTGTAAAGAAATGCCAAAATGACTCCTGCTAGCAGTTTTTTTCTTTCCCTTAAAGTAGGTCATTTCTCCTTCCCTGTTCAAGTGCATTAAATTTCAAAAGATTCAAAAGATGTTTAGGATGTGCCTCTTTCAGACAACATCTAGCTGGTCACCCTGTGGGAGGCCACAGGCCACTAGGGCCACAGACCATCTTGCGACCTAACATCAGTTGGCCTCGGGTAGAGAAGGGCCAGGCTGCATCAATTATGTAAGAATTGGCGCTGGTTAATTTTCTCTCTTTCTCCTTCCTAGGCTCTTTGAGCCATGTTTCTTTGAGCCAAGTGTTTTAGCAGGAATCAACATAACGTTCCTATAAGCATATAAAATAAATTCTCAGAAGAAACTATGTTCCAACTTCATTGAGTTTAGATTATTTTTAATAATTCCAAACAATACGCGCTCAACCCAATGCTGTATTAAATCCTCTTTTAACTTGGGGGGGGGGGGACAAAATGTGGACCTTTGAAAGAAGGGAAACCCCAAATCAGGCAGAACTGGAGCTGGAATCAATGATCAGACTTATCAGATAGATTCCCATGGGAAGCACAGGTCATTTCATCCTGGGCTACTTTAGTTGAGTGACTGTTCAAATGACCAACACAATAAATTGTCACAAGAAATGTGGAGCTAATTAACATGGGAGGTTTTCTTATTCTCTAGCATGTGTATTTCACAAGTTCAGAATGCTGACCAAAAATTAGCTTCCATAAGCAAAAATTGGGAAGATAATTTAGGTCATATCTGGCTTTTAATTTTTGCTGAACAACACACAACTGATGAAGCCATTAAAAGATGACTAGCCCCCTCCCCCTCACTGCTTGATTCAAGTGAAACTTCTTGGGTAAGAGACTCCATTAAATTGTGTTACAGCAGCAGTAATTCAAGAAATGAATAAAGATAAATAACTTTTATTTTTGTTTGTAACCTGCAAACTTTGCTAATATGAAATAACAAGAACTTAATTTAGGAACATGCCAACTTCTGAAAAATGCCATAAGCCCATTACTCAAACATGTCAAAATTAGATCAAATTATAGACTAAATAATACAAGCAAGCGGTTGTTCATGGAGAACAAGTACTCACCCAAACAATAGGGAACGGGTGTGTCAGGAGGTAGCCATGGAGCAAGGCAGCCTGGCCTGATTGGAGAAACTTTTTCAGCAAAAGATCAAATACCCAAATAGCTTTTGGGCACGAGAAATTCATATGTGGGCACACGTTGCCTAGGTATGATCTCCTCCCCTCACTATCAATCTTAAATGCCTAGTTAGGATTGCCTGGCTATGAGCTCCTCCCCTCACTATCAATCTTAAATGCTTAGTTTGGATTGTCCTATGGACAATGGTGTCCTTTATATCATTCATCGGGAGAGGAGGAGATTGATTTCATGCAAACTTGTGATAGGTTCACAGAAATGCTAACAGTGAAGAAGTTGACAACCGTCTATTTGAAGGTCAAACCAGCTTCATTGTACACCTTGAAGACTTTCTCAATGGCAGTAGCGTAAGCAGCCATCCTTATATCCAACCCCAGGTTATACTTCTTTGCCATGTTCATGATTTGCCTCGCAGAGTACTCCATCGTGTATGCTAAGCCTGAGTTGATGATGTCTTTCTCAGATTCACCTGATAGTCTATCTTGGAACCTTGCTGTAGGTATCACAGGAATAGCTCCACCAGCACCTCGCTTTCCAAATGTTCTTTCTAAACTCTCTTGAACAGACCTGAGCAACTGGTAGTTAGTGTCCCTTTCATATTTGAAGGTCAAACGGCCATAGCTGACATGGTTGATATTCTTCAACCACTCAAAGTAGGACACTGTCACCCCTCCTGCATTCAGGTAGAGATCAGGGATTACCAGAATGTTCTTCCTCAGGAAAATCTTATCAGCTTCTGGGGTTATTGGTCCATTGGCACCTTCAGCAATGATCTTGGCTTTGACTTTGTGCGCATTAAATTTTGTCAACTGCTTCTCAAGGGCTGCAGGAATCAGAATGTCACAGTCCGCTTCTAATATGCTGCCTTCATAAGGCTTTGCCTTGAGGAAACCGGCGACTGATCCGTGCTGCATTTTGAAGTTCTCCAGTTCCTCCGGATCAATGCCCTCTGAGTTCCAAATGCCCCCTCCAGAGTCACTAACACCGACACATTTAGCCCCGGCGTGATGTAAGTATCTCATTGTGTAGCGGCCCACGTTACCAAATCCCTGAACAACAAAGGTTTTATCTTGAAGTCCTGGTGTCAAGCCTAGCACATTCATGTACGACGCATTGTTGACAAAATTTTCAATGCCCAGGAAAACACCACGGCCGGTAGCAGTGATGCGTCCTTGGATACCACCCTGACTGATGGGCTTGCCGGTCACACAGGCGTGTGAATTAATATCACCGTACCCCATGAGGCTGGCATAGGTGTCCGCGATCCAGGCCATCTCACGTTCTCCAGTGCCCAGGTCGGGGGCGGGCACATCAATGCCCGGACCAATAAAGCCCTTCTTTGCTAGTTCGATGGTGAACCTCCTGGTGATCTTTTCCAATTCGTTCTCGGTATAGTTCTTGGGGTTGATCTTAATGCCGGCTTTAGCACCCCCAAAGGGCACATCCACCACAGCACACTTGTAAGTCATCAGCGTGGCCAACGCTTTGATCTCGTCCACGCTCACGTTGACGTTGAACCGGACACCGCCCTTGCAGGGCGTGCAGTGCTGGCTGTGCTGGGCCCGGTAGCCCTGGATGACTTCCCACGAGCCGCTGTCCCGCTGCACGGGGAAGGAGACACTCAGCACGTGGTTGCAGGGCTTGAGGATGCCCAAGATGCCACGCATCCGCTTCTGCTTCTGCTCGTCGCTGTCCTCCCTCTGGATGGACGCCATGAGTTTATCCTCCACGATGCGGATGCCGCGGCTCAAGAAGTCGTCCATCATCTGCGAAAAGGTAGGGCTATCTTCCCCGGTCGCTGCCGCCCGGCTGGAGCACGGCCGAGAGGGGAGTCTGAACGGCCCCGGGCGGGCCCTGGGGCTGGGGGCAGCCTGCAAGCTGCACCGGCCGCGAAGTGCCACTGTCGGGGCCGCCACCTTGGCCAGGGCCACCACTCGGCTCAGAGACAGCCGCTGGGATTTGAACAAGCCGCCAAACATGGCCCCGGCAGACACAAAGGCCACAGGAGAGAGGACGTGGAGCTGGACACAGATGAGCCAGGCGCTCTCCCCACCTGGGACCTGCAGGAACCGTCCTCGGCTGAGCGTTGTGACCCAACGACCCCTCTGAACGGCCAGGTTGGGGGCACGTGGGTTCTGGGCATGCGCAAGGCAGGCCCCACCCCCGCGCCCACGTGGTCTCCGCCCCCTTTGCTAAGTAAGGCAAGCGCCTGTCCATCAGAGGGCTTTTCTCCTTTCTTCGTGTGGGCATGCGATTGCCTGGGCACATAGCTCTGTTTGCCACTTATTCTCCGACCGAATCTTCACACCATTCAACCCACTGTTACAAGGTTACTATTATTGATCTAGAAAATGGCTCCGTTGACAGCAGATTTTCCCCAAGATCATAAGCCTCTTCATTTTCAGACCTGTGCTCTTGTGTCCCTTGAACTGAGTCTCTACAAAATACAGTGCGCGTGATCAAGGTACGTGGACTCTCTCCAGGCCGATGAGTGCACACTCCTGTGGAAAGAGGGTGAGATCTAAAATGGGGCCTGAGGCTGTTTGGGCAAGGTATTCTGAGGTCTCAGATGTTTGGAGCCTGATGGCTTTAGGGCATATGGATCTTTATCCTGGGGAAAGGAGCGCAGGTGGAGTGTGGTTATGGGGTGGTCCGCGAATCACAAGGTCAACAGTTTGAAAGCACCAACCACTCCACAGCAGAAAGCAGAGGTTTCTACGCCCCTCAGAGAGTTATGTGGCTGTTACAAAGTCTCCTGTCAACTTCAGTCAAGGAGTGGAGTCGAGCCTGTCACTCAGGTCGCAGCTAGATGGCTTCGCTTGGAGGTGCAGAGGCCCAATGAGGATAAATAGCTCACTGGAGGCCGGACCCAGTCTCACTGCCTTCCCTTTTCTGCTGTTGAGACACCCAGCGGGAGGAGATATGTGGAGACCCGCACCAGTGTTGAGATGATTCCACTGGATCCATAAGACCTTCTACCCACTGGCCTGTGATCTTCCTGCATGTGGCATCTTTGCTTGTGCTGTGTGAGTCTAAAGTGGAAAATGGGCTAATATCGGACTCGGGCACTTGATCTGGACAGGCCTGGGATGTTTTCTCAATATACAATTGCTTTTTTATATAAAGCTCTTTCTTATACACATGAATGTCTATGAATTTGTTTGTCTAGTCCACCCAGGCTGATACAAGTTATGATCGCGGAAACCCAAAGAAGCAATTCTCCCCTGTCTGTCTGGGGTCACTCGGAGTCAGAAATGACCTGTGGTATTGAGTCTTTTAACCTTCCAGACCAGAGGCTGGAGCTGGTTGTGTCTAAAGGTAACCGATCCAAATGTACTGCCAGGGAGTCAATTCCATCTCAGGGTTCCTGCAAGGCGGCTGCTGAGTTTGAATGATTAAAATCGTGTGGTTAGCAGTACAACGCCTAACCCACAGCGCCATCTACTATTTAAAGGTAATATTGTCTTCTGTTGCATGCTGGGTTTTTCTTTCACCTCTCTGATTTTCGATTAATTTTTTAATGAAATGCATTTATCCTGCTAGGGACCCAGGGTTGAGCCACTTATCAAGCTACTCTTACCTCTAAATCACCCTTCTGTTTTCTGATGGGCAAATTCTGCAGTTTATTTCTCTGTTGCCATCTGGCCCCTCTTAGGTTGGCAATAAAGTGAGACTACTGTTTCTGTGATGTTCACACCAGCAATAGCTACAGTTTCACCTTTTTAGCTTTTTTTCTCGGCCCTCAGAACCAGTCTCATTATGTGGTGGCCCTGAAGGAGTTAACAGAGGCTGAGGACAGTGGACTATTTCCATGGACACCAGATATCCCTTGCATAGGAGGAAGATTGGAACATTTGGGCAGCAAATCGGTTGGAGGTGGTTCTGCAAGCAGGACCTGTCTGAGAGCACTGTGCTCCCTCCCAAGGACAAAATCCTTGAGTCTCCCGATAAGGCAGTTTGTTAGGAGAACCTCCTGCTTACTTTGCTCCCTCACTCCTTGGTTACTTTGGGAAAGTGCATAGGTGCCCACAACGCTATGATAGTTGAGAAAATAAGACCATTCAGGACAGTCATCTATGCCACACCCAGCACAGAAGCATCGGCCCTTCACTGATGTGAAGCCACACTTGGCCTGTGTGTATCTTCATTTCTCCCTGCACCAACACTGAAGGCAACATTATACTTTCTCATAAAGCAGCCATAAGAAAGCTCGCTGTCTCAGTTTTCCCTCACTCATTGCCCCGAGTCAATGCCCACTCTGTGGGACCCCTCTGTGGGTCCCTAACTGTTACAGGAGGAGAAAGTCCGTTCTTTCTCCCTCGGAGCCCCTGGTAGTTTCAAACTGCTGACCGTGAGGTTCGCAGGCTAAAGCCTAACCATGACCCCACCGGGGTTCCTTAAGACCCCCTTATTTAAACTCCTGAGATCCCAGCCCAGGTGGGCAGCACTCCTCTTCAGAAATCTGTGTCCCTGCTCGTGAACGCTCTCCTGCAGACTTCTAGCCAATGATGATTCAGCATCTTTGTTCTTCAATCCCTAAGGATTGAAGTTAGCAGACATGGACTCATATTGAAAATGATGTGGAGTAATGTGCTCAAGAACATATAGGTGAAACACCGGTGACATCACTGCCAGCAGCACAGAAGTCACCGCAGTGTGACAAACTGGCAGACATGGTTTAAATCAGGAAAGGTGTGCATCGAAGCTTTATCCTCTCACCATACTTACATAACGTGGCTGCTGAGCAAATATCCAGAGAAGCGGGGTTATGTGCAACATCAGAAGTGGAAGGTTTATTCACCGCCCACGATAATGCAGGTGGCACAACCTTGCTATCTGAAACTAAGGGAGGCTTCCATCACTTGCTGATGGAGATCAAAGATGACAACGCAGTGTCACGTAACCAATTTTCACAGCTGGACCACTAGGGAACGACAGGATAAACAGAGAAAAGATTGAAACTGCTAAGAATTTATCCTTGCTTGGATCAACTGCCAATGCTCATGAAAAACCAGTCAAGAGATCAAGCGACAGACCTGTTTGCTGCACAGGACTGCGTTAAAGTGTTGAAAAGCACGGCTGTTATTTGAGGACAAAGTTGTGTCTGACCCCAGCCATGGTATTTTTGGTTGCCTTACACACATATGGGATTGGTGCATTGAAGAAGGAAGACCAAATAATAATCCATGCATTTGACATGTGGTGAAAGTAAAGAATATTGAAAGGACTATGGACTTCCAAGAGAACAAGCAAATCTGTCCTGGAGGAAGTGCAACCAAAATTCTCCTTAGAAGCAAGAATATAAATCTTGGTCCCACAAATGGTGGACAAGATTCCTTCTCCACCTGGAGGACCTCATATTTGGTAAAGTAGCCTTGCAGTGAAAAAAGAGGGAGGCTCTTGGAAAAAAGGAAATTGTCGCAGCGCCTGAAACAATGAAACATAGACCAAACATAAGCACTCACATAGACAAGTGAGTGTTCTCAGTGTTTTCATCAGTGTTTCATGTAGTGTCCCATCAATTTCTGGAGTCTTGTGGAGCTAAGGCCATCAGTACAGCTTGGACTTCTTCTTTCAGCCCCTTTAGTCCTTGGTCATATGCTGTCTCTTGAACTGACTGAAAGCCTTTTTGTACAGTGAGTCTGTCTTCTTTCCACCTTCTTTGGACACGTCCTGCATCATTCAATATTTTGTCCATAGGATCTTTCAATATTGCAACTTAAGGATGGAATTTACCTTTGAGTTCTTTCAGTTTAATTTTGCTAAGTATGTTGTCCCATGTGGTTTTGTTAGCTCCATATCTGTGTGTATTTTATTACAATACTTTTTTGTCTCAAGCTACCTTTAGGAATTTTTGCTCAGCCCTTTCACTTCTTAATTTCCTCCATTTGCTTTAGTTACTCAATGATTAAAAGTTTCAGAGTTTCTTTTAAAAACCTCCACTTTTCTTTCTTTCCTGTCTTTTTAAATGACCTTTGCTTTCTTAATGTACAATGTTTTTAATGTCACCCCACAACTCACCAGGTCTTCTATCAGTAATGCTCAACACATCACCTCTACTCTTGAAATCCAGGTGGGACATATTCAACATTCCACTTTTGTTCATGTGAACTTGCTTTAATTTTTTCATCTTCAACCTGAACTTACATATAAATAATTGATGGTCTTGTCAGTCTCTGACTTCATTCCTTTAGCTGCTAACATTGAATTTCTCTGTCCCTTCTTCCCACCGATAGAGTTGACTTGATTTCTTTGTATTATATAAGAGAACCTCGTGTGTAGCTGCCATTTGTGTTGTTGGAAAAAGATATTGACTGGAAGTCCTTGTTCTTACAGATTCTGTCATGTGGTCTCCAGCTTTGTTTCTGTCATCAAGTGGGCTAAACATTGAGCTGCCAGCTGCAAAGTAGTGGCTCGAACCAACCAACTGCTTCAGAGAGGAACAATGAGGCTATCTGATTTTGTAAAAGTTTATGGCTGCAGATACTCATGACGACAGTTCTGCTCTGTCCAGTGGCTTTACCATGAGCCTGAATTGACTTGATGGCAGTGTGTTTTCTGGTTTGTGTTAATACTGATTTTATATAACACAAAACATTCTTCCCGAGAAAATCTATCAAAAAATACTGAATTCGAAGAAATTGCAACTGAATGCTTTGAAATGGCTAGACTATTTTTTTAAGAGCAGTCACAGGGTTTCTGAAACCATGTCTACTTTTGTGGGCATTAAAATAGAGGAGCATCACTTTAAAAATAATATTTATCATATGCTAAATTTACATGTTACTCTATTCAATTATTTCATAAACTCTACTGGGACAGTTTAAGCATATATATGTTATACATATTGCATATTTGTGCTTACAAGTATATTAAATAATATTTATGTATAACATAGCAAAACAAAATATTGTGATCAGGTGAGAAAAATACTTCTATCTAATAAAGATTCAAAATTAGGCTTTGTGTGAAATAAGTGAACTCTTGCTTTTTCCACTACATCCCACTATACAGTGAGAATAAATAGATATTCTGTATTGTCTCGTTGCCTTTATTTAATCAATTGCTTGCTTGAAACTGTTTTTACTTGGTAATTGTGGTGTGCTTGGGTTTAACTCAATCACCCCGGTCCTAGTTGTAACTATAGACCCTGACTCTCATCTTTCGGCATCACTGCTTTCTTCTGGGTTCAGAGATGATATCTGTCTAATCTTATTGTTCAGCCAGCCAATGTTGTGTTCATGATGTCACAGTCACCTATATGGAAATAAAAGACAGTTTATTCTCCTCCCTTCTACATAGTTTACCAGCAGAACATACTAGAAGTCAAAGCAGTCCTGACAGTGATGTATTTTCACCCATGCACCCGCCACACATTATCCAACACAGTTGTAAGGAGATCCATTAGTTGTAGAAATTTTTCTCTAACTCCTTGTACTGTCCACTTGTGGCAGTGCTGTTTTGTACATGATCTCTTTTACTAAAGAGAGAGAAAGACCCCTGCCTTAATTTCTGGACCAAAACAGGATTTTGAGTGATAAACAGTGGTTTTGTGAGTATATGTGTTTATTGTTGTTATTGTTTTTGAGTAATGGGGGAATCAAGAAGAAACATGAAGTCAAGTCAGAAAGTAGTGCTGCTAAGTCTCCATTTATATGCCTGCAGGTTTATTCCAAATGAAATCTATTTAAACATGTCTCTGTGCTCAGTGCATGGCTGAAGACAAATGATCTCCAGAATACATTTAATTTCATTAGAGTGCACTCAAAAGAGAATGGTCCAAGCAAGAGAGTTGCTTTCAAGGGAATGTGAGGACAATTAAATTGAAAGTGGCCCAGAAGATGGAGGCAACTATTTTGATATCTCCAAGGAGTAATCCTGATGGATTTTCTCAAGTATACAGGGTGGTCATGGGGGCTTATTAGGCAGCAGTTTTCAGAAAACAGAAGTTCTAAAAAGAGCATGAGCTGCGTCCCTTGAGGATGACAAAACTGCACAAATGGAGGAGCTCAGAATTCTTTGGGAAGGGTTTACTCACTTACCACCATCCAGTCAATCTTGACCCACAGTGACCTCTGTAGGTTTCCAAGACTGTGGCTGTTCTCAGGAACAGAAAAAGGCCCTGTCTTTCTCCCGCGACATTGCTGCCTGTTTGGGACTTCTGACCATGTGGATTGTAGCCCAATGTGATGGAAATACCACATCAGAAGTTTAGAGAAATAGGTGGAGGATGTGTCCACAATGCCACGTTTCGATTTGGGGGTTAATAAAAGTTTCTATGATTTTGTAGCAATACTCTTTGCTTATCCCCTTATAGTTACCAAGATTTTGAGCTATTTTGTATACTTTGATGATTTATAGGGAAAAGGGGATAAAATATTTGAAAGGTGACCATTCAAGAAAGTATGTAGAGTCTGTATGCTTAGCCTTGTAGAGGAACCCAGTTTTCTCCATCGTGCCCTACTCAGCCTCTCTTCTAAAAGGAATTCCCAGTGAAACCTAACCTAACGTCATCTAACCTGTAGGTCTAAACCTATAGCGTTGGTGGTTAGCAGTAAGTAGCCATGGTGGTATAGTGATTACATGTTGGGCTTCAATCTGAAAGGTCAGCAGTTCCAAAACACTAGAAGCTCTGTGCAAGAGAGGGCTTTCGATGCCAGTAAAGAGTTACAGTTTGGGAAATGCACAGGCCATACTACTCCACTTCTATAGGGCGCCATGAGTTGGCATTTCCTTGCTGGCAGGGAGTCAGGTGAGCATGTGAGCCATCCGCTAGGCCACTGGGTAAACATCTGAGACAATCTTCCCCACCTTTTGGGAGTACATTTTTTTTTTTGGCTGGGTACAGTGTACTTTATTGATGGTACATGACAGGATCGGGCTCACTGAGCCCCTCCCCTTCCTTCAGGGGGTCTGGATGGACTAGTCTCAGTGTGTTGGGGATTGAGTTGGGGGCAGACTCCCCAGCAGCAGAGGGCCTCTCTTCCTCTCGTGCTGTTGCTGGGGCTGGTGGTCCAGGGGCTCTCACTCCTTGGACGCCATGTGGACCATGAGGTCCACCACTCTGTTGCTGTAGCCAAATTCATTGTCATACCAGGAAATGAGCTTGACAAAGTTGTCGTTGAGGGCAATGCCAGCCCCAGCATCAAAGGTGGAAGAGTGGGAGTCACTGTTGAAGTCACAGGAGACGACCTGTTCCTCAGTGTAGCCCAGGATGCCCTTCAGGGGACCATCAG